>BPLR01019195.1:0-119018 GCA_021605095.1 Caerostris extrusa | reverse complement strand
TTTCTGAACTTTTAATGACAGAGTATAATATAAAAAGTTGTGATATTAAATTAACTTATGTTAATGCATTTATTTAACATAAGATGTCGCCATTATATTGAGGAAGTCAGTTTTTGCATTTTTTTTTTAGTTTGATTTGAATTTTATCATGTGGAAATCATTAAACATTCATGTGTTATGAGGCATCATTCTGTGATCTTTAACTTTGCAGATGATGTTTTCTTTTAGAGAACTCTCATGCGGCATCATTATTATGGTGAAATATGGACGTATAGCCATCAATGCTTTCTTCTCTCTCGTAAAATGGAATCCCCCCCACCACCACCACTAGAAGTGAAAAAAAAGTAAAGTGTTTCGAATGTCGCCAATAAAGCGTCGATTCGCCCCCAGATCAAATTCAAAAGCGATGCCGACGCAAAAAGTAAGAAAGTTTAACCACCCTGCCCCCGATGTTTTATCTCCGAATCAAGGTAAATAAAAGCTTTCGGTTCCTCCTTAATAAAGAGTGATCTTCTTCATTTCTGGAGAACAAAATGTCATAAAATGTCTTCGTCTCGTATAACTGTGGAACCTTCTTCATTCCATTCTTCTTTTGGTGCTGTAATGCAGTAGATGAGCGAAGAAATATCGAGACATCTCAATCCGAGAGACAGACCCATAAATTGGCAGTGCTATGAGTATCGTCCATTTCCACAAGAGATGAGTTTTTGAGTGTTCTCCTTATTGGATGTGGGGGAGGGTCGACTGGATGTATCTTCTGAGAGACTTTTCATTGATATTTCGATCTTTTTTTTTTATTTATTTCCTCTCAAATTGACTGTTCACCCTCTCACTAGAGAATTTTCAAAGAATCGAAACATTCGTTAGGCTGTGGATGAACGGTGAATTTGACAGAATTAGAGAAGATTCGATTTCAGGAAAGAGTGGATCAGATTTCAGAACATTTTTCAAACATCCCCAGAGCATATCGTATACTGAGTAGACAAATAACTGAGTCACATTTTGTTGTGCAGAAAGAGTCAAAATGTGCGAAATCAATCTTGTAGTATAAAAAATTATGACGCCATTTTAAAGATATATTCTAACCATTTTGGAAAAATGCAATCTGGATATTTTCTTCTAGATAAAGAATGATACTGAGATTCATTTATGTTATTTCCTACTATTAGCTCATGCTCTCCATATATATATCTTGTTCAAATTTTGAATCGTTCATAAAATTCTTTTTATTCATCCACTCAAGTTCAAATACAGTTCTTTTGAACTTGTAGTGGATGGCATTGGATGCTAATACAGTTTTTTCTCATATTAATTCATTAATTAAATTTAATTGATTAATTTTTTTTTTTTTTAGATTTAAGTTGCATGCATCTAATAATAGATGGCACCCGTTTTAAGAGGAAAATTTCATCTTCTTTAGTAAAGGACTTTTCTGTGATGTAGTGAAAAAAAAAAAAGTAGGAAGTAAAGCAGGAGTATTTTTAAATTTTTTTTATATTACTTGTTTTATATATTTTTGAGTATGAATAGGATCCAAGTAGTGTGCTTGAAGTTTTTGCTATTCATATAAATATTGCGATACATTTTCTAATGCCCTCGACATTATTATATTTAATAATTTTTTTCTCAAACACTTATTTTCTATGGATAAATCGTTATTTACAGAAGTACCAAGCCAATGATTAATTAAAAATTGTATTATTATTTTCGCAAGTAGCAATTCCAAGCTAATATTATTAGCAAATATTTTTCACGAATGATTAGATTAAAAATTAAATGCGACTTTATTACCCAAGATCATTTAATACAATTCAAAAGAAGCAATTAATATGTTTCTTATTTAAAAAAATCCTGTAAGGATATCTATTATAGTTTAAATATAAGGTAATTCGGAACTGGAGTCCAAGAATGTAGTTTCAAAATCCACGGGGGCGAATACAATAGCGCACACCCTCTCTAAGAATGGTGTCGAATTTAACCTGTCCAGTGTAACAACCCTTCTCAAGACGAGGTCCTTAAGCATATCGAACACCAATGATTTGCTGAGACACAATAACAGTATGAAGCATTGCAGATGCGACGTTTCTGAGGAACCAAGTCTGTTTCATCTGGCTTTCAATTGAGTCTTCATAAAACAATCAGGTATGAACCTCTATTCTGCTTCTCTGGCATGAGAATTCACAAACAGTGATAGTCATAATTATAATGTGCTGCTTCTTCGTTATGATGGGAATGGGCAGTCAGAGGTCACAACTTGCATACGTTGAACAGGCTACGTTATATATATGTCATACGTCTGCGTGTGTGTTTATACATTATATATGTGTATAATATATATATATATATATATATATATATATATATATATATATATATATATATATGGAGAGAGAGCCTTCCAAGAGAATGCTGCAAGGTGTAGTTGAGGGCCAAGAAATCTAAATCTCTAAAAAGGAATGATAAAAAGACATTGACAGAGCATGATGGACACCTCGTCACAATCAGTTCACATTTGAACTGAAGATACTTGAAGAAGGGGGAAATGGTACGGCATCCAAAACCGTTTAAAAATATATTAATAGAGTGGGCTGAAAACAACATAAAGAATGTGAATTTGGCTGCGAGTGATAGTTTGAATTGAAAAGACAACGCATTTGGCATGAGTTGCTCATTTAACCAACTGTAGTGTTCTATGTGTTTGATTGCTTCGGTTTTTGACAGAAAAAGGACTTCCAAGCCCTTCAACAGTTATGATAATGTCAGTGGAAAGCCCATCCACCACGACAAGGTCATACCAAGTTGAATGGGAAAAACCGGTGGACCTTTTTGAAACTTCTTTTTGATTCATACCTTTTCTCCTTCTTCAAGCATCTCAGTTCAAATTTCAACTCATTGGGACGAGTGGTTCTTTTTTTTAAAACATTTTGTTAAAATGGGACTTTAATTATAATCACCCTGTATACATAAAAAAAGTTTGTCCAATAAAATAAATAACTATAAGGAAAAAAATTTATCAAAATTACTTTTCCTAAATTAATTTTAATCTTTTGATATTAATAAAGTTATCTTTATTCTTTAAATAATTTTAAAACTGTTATCCATAAAATATTTTAACTAGTACATAAAATCATATCATAGAAACCCTCAAACAGACTTTTGTAATGAGAGCAGATAAAGAACCTTTTTAATAAAATGTCCAAATTGGTTTTCTTTTTCCAATTTGCATTTCACTTGAAACAAAACATTTTTCATTTGAAGTTTCTTTTCTTTTATGCATCATTAATCTTTCAAATAATTTCGCGTAGTTTTAATCAAAATATTATAAAAGTATTTTCATTTGTACTCAAGTATTTAAATTAAAAAAAGTGTACAAAAATTATTGCAATAAGTACAATTATACAATTCTTATTTTATTTATGACTTCTTTGTTTGTTTGTTTTTAACTTTGTTTTTAATAGTTTTTTTTAACTTTTGTTTAACTTGTTAAGGTCGCACTCTATAAAAATATCCAATTTCTTCTTCTTTGAAGATCCTGTTGAAATAATAATTTTTTTCTTTTCTTTTTAAATATCCATGTAAATCAAAATGGTTTTGCTTTCGCATTAAATCTCTGATTAACTTAATAATTTTTGAAAAAAATTTTATCTTTTACAAAACATTTTGAGAGACCATAAGATGTGCATTTATTAAAACAAATAAAAGTATAATAAGTTTTAAGATTAAACAGGAAATTGATTATCCATCATCATCCTCAATGGCGCAACTGCCCCATGGTGAGCCAAGGCCGTCTGCCTACTGGCACATTTCAAGAGAGGAGCTATTTAAGGAGTGGGGTTGTCCAACGCTCTACAGTCATATTAGACGAGGACCTGCTGTTTAAAGTGGATTCCGAAGCACTACAAACATACATGGCACCACAAGGTCAACCTGCGGCACTGAGAAATTGATTATCCACGATAATAAAAATAGTTTGCATACATACTAGCTTTCAAAAAACGAAAGAAAATCCTGTAAATTTAAACGTATGAAAACGTAAATTTTCATAAAATTCAGCATTATGCTTAACATCAACGTCATCTAGTGATTCAACTATCATGCAAGAGGGCTTGACTTCGAATCTCCTGAGATATTGTTGTAGCCACTTTCAGAAACAAAGGGACTCGAGGAAAATTGCTACAATGCGTCTCGCGTCGATATTCTGTTTGTGAGAGTTTTCTATTTTTTTTTTTTTTTCCATACGAAGGCTCTTTCCTCCCTTCATCACCGCGGCCTTGTGGCCAATTGGCTTGCGCTCTAGCCTCTAGTACCACAGGTTTGATGTTAGAATCCCGGCTGTGACATGGATGTTTGTGAGTGGTTCGGAATCCACGTTAAACTCTAGGTCCTGGTCTAATTAGCGTAAAGTGTGCAAAAAATTACCGTAAAGCGACAAATCAAACCAAATCCTTCATCCCCGTAGCTGGTCTGTTCTGTGGGATGCACAAGAGGTACGCGAGGCCCACCAATGATACACACGCATGCTTAAAATGTAATGTTGTATCAGATATGATATGAAACTAACGGCTGCTGCTGTCATTTATCATCATTGGACAGAAGATATTTGACGACATTTGCAGAAAAATTAGTAGAAATGACATTTGAATAGAAATTGCGTAACATAATTTCGAGATTGCTATAGTTTTAGACTTGAATATTCGGCATCATTTTTCCTGATTTGGTTTGGTTTCGTTTGTCGCTCTGCGGTCATTTTGGCTAATTAGACCGGGACTGACAGATTAATGTGGATTCCGAACCACTGACAAATTGCTAATGGTTGGCAGTAATAATGACAAAAAATGGCAATGACTGAACAGATAAATATTGTAGTTCAATGTACAGGGTGATTATAATTAAAGTCCCACTTTAAAATGTTGTAAAAAAGAACCACTCATCACAATGAGTTCAAATTCGAACTGAATATACTTGAAGGAGGGGGAAACGGTACGGCATCCAAAAACAGTTCCAAAGTGTACGAATAGATGTCACTGTAAGCGGCCTAAAGAAAGTGAATTCGGCTGACAGCGATAGTTTGAATCGAAATGACAACGTATTTGGTATGAGTTGCCAATTCAATCAACTGTACTGTTCTATGTGCTCGATTGTTTCGGTTTTTTGACGGAAAAATGACTACCAAGGCATTCAACAGCTATGACACTGTGAGGGGAAAGCCCATCCACCATGGCAAGGTCATAGCCCAATTGGATAGGACAATTAGGTGGAACTGATTTCTTATGCCATGCCGTTTCTACCTTCTTCAAGCATCTTCAGTTCAAATTCATTGTGACGAGTGGTTCTTTTTTGACAGCGTTTTGAAAGTGGGACTTTTATTATAATCACCCTGTATAACGTTTCATCGTTCTAAAACAGTAGATAATTTTAACTTTCTAAAGTTTGTTCATTTCTCCTTTAAATTAACATAAAAAAATCAAAATTTATCTATCAGATACATCAGATTTTTATATTAGTTTTTCTTAAAACATTTTTCCAGTTATCGATGTATTCTAAAATGTTTTTGTTCATTTAAACATCTATTTAAAAAAATCCAAATGTCGAAAAACTGTTTTACTTTCTTGAAAGGAACGAAAGTAAATTGTCGAGATCAAGCATCAGATTCGAAATGTATTTTTTCTTCCCCTTAAAGAAAAAAAAAAAATATTCTTATTTTGAAATTCATTGTTGAAGAAAAACAAACGAAGGGACAAAAAAAGATTTCCCCTTCAGGATCGATGTTTCGGACAAAAAAGGGAAAAAAATCCCTACAATGTGATTTAAAGAATGAAAAAAAAAAAGTAATGGAGATAATTAACCTGTTATTGAAAGATAAAATTCGTCCGAGAGCTTTGAGAAGAAAAGAAAGAAAAGGAATAATAAAGGAATTCTGACTGAAATTGAAATACAAAAGCTCGATTTGTTTCCCTCCCCTTCATTAAAACGTCTTCCCTTTTCAAAATTATTTCGCGAATTATAAGAATGAACGAGATAAACTAGGGAGAGATCATTTTTTTCTTGCGAACTTTTTTTCCCCACCCAAAGAAATAATGGAGCCAAAGAATTAGAAGACTTCCTATTGTTTTTTCCTTACAACAATTTTCTTAATATGCATATGTTTTTGATGGAGAGAAATTCATGAAACATTGGGAGAAAAAAAATGGAAATGAATTTAATTGCACATTTTTTTTGCTCATTTTTGTTTAAAAATGGTATACGTTCGTGAGTGAAAAGAGAAAAAGAATGCTCTCAGTTCGCGTTTGTGTTACTACAAAGAGAAGGACATTTTCCTGCAGAAAGAAAATCGAACTTCCTTTATTAATCGTGGAAATGAAAGCTGGAAATATTTTCATTCTTTTCTAATAATTTTCAGTCCCGAGGGCGAAGTATTAGTATTTAATGACCAAAGAAACGGAGTATTTCTTGTCCCATTAAACAATATTAAATTTTCTTTCATTATGAAATTCCATTTGCTTTTTAGTTTGTCTTGTGTTCATAATTATTTCACTCTTACTTTCCACTCGCATCAGAATCCTGATGGTGGCACGATGTTTGTGAATGATTCGGAATACACGTTAAACTGTAGGTCCTCTGTTTAACATGTATTCTGTCTGTTAGCCCTCGTATGCACCAAATGACTTTATAGCGACAAACCAAACCAATCCCTTAGGTTGGTATAAATTTTTAACAAACGGTTTTGAAACAACTGTGTCTTTCATTTGAGGTTTATTCCTCACTGGGCCAAGGTATAAGGCCTACTACTCCAGGTGAAAATCTTAAGTTGGAAGTCATATTCAAGTTAAGTTAAGTTCCAGAAGACCCTATGCAGATGTGGCATACTTGTTCAAAATACCACCTGAAAGGGTGATTTTTTTTTTCTTTTTATTCATAACAACTTATGAATATCATGAAGTAAAAAAAAAAATCTAATCATTAAATTCCCAAGTGCATTTTACCTTCGAGGAATATTAAATGATGTGGTAACTTTAGTGCTTCAAATTGAAATTTTTAGTGTACCGTATCATAAAGTGCTTTTTTCGTCCAGATAGACCAGAGATAACATAGAACAGAGACCTTCTTGAGGCCATAGATAACCTAGAACAGAGACCTTCTTGAGACCATAGATAACCTAGAACAGAGACCTTCTTGAGACCAGAGAGTTTGTTAAATGACATCTATGGGTCCTATATTTGTCCAATATAGTCTATTCACTAGAGTATATGTTCTATATAGTCCATTTGTCCAATATAATATGTTTGTTCAATAGTCTATAAGTTATATGTATTTTTTGTCCAAAGCATTTAATATAGTATATTTGGCTAATATAATATATTTGCAGCCTAATTGCCAGGTCGCTAGCGCTCTGGCCTTTGGAACCACAGGCTTCAAGTTCGAATTCAATGGGATGGATGTTCGGAATCCAGTTTAAACCGTAGGTCCCGGTCTGTTTAGCCCTCATATGTACAAGATGACCATACAGCGACGAAACAAATATAATATACTTATCTGTTTTAGCCTTCAATAGTCTATTTAGCTAAATTTTAAGGCTCTGCTAGAGGTGACAGATCACCTTATAAAATATGATTTTAAGTCGTTTTTGGTTAAAATGAAACATGCTAATCAACAATGAACTTTAATCAAAATTACGATAAGTAGCAATTAATTTTAATATGAGGGATGAACCTTGAAAGACGAAGATTAACATGTTCTTGGTTGTTGATACCTTGTGACAATGGACACTACTTCAGTATGACACTATCATTTCTCAAATCTGACTCGGGGCTAATGGATCCGTACTTGTGATCTATTGTATAATAGCTGCTCGACTTACCACAGGGATTCAACTAGGAATTATGAAGGTAGATGAATCTTGAATGGTAAATGATTATGAATCATGGTAAGGAGAAAATTTGCAAATTACGATGCATTTGTAGTATCAGGGCACTCTTGTTTTAGGATGGTCCTTCCGGGAGTGGTGGATGCTTGATGGCAGAGGATGGATCGAGAGGACACATCCTCCTCGAATGATTCACTCGGCAAAGAAGACGCGACACAATTCAGAAGCGAGAGGAATTATGGCCCGAGCAACAGAGGGCTTCATCAGCAAGTTTCTTCCAGCGGGGCGCGTTTTACAGCCCTCCCCCTCCGCCCCTTCAAGGCCCTGCACCCCATAAAGCAAATCGAGATGACGTCTGCGACAATTTCGAATCCGGGGCGCTTCGAGAGAGAAACATCGCATTCCGGAGGAGTTCGCATAAATTCTTGTTATGAAGCTCCAAAGATCTCAGAGGGGTCTGTTCCGAAAGTTCCTTCTTTTTTTCTTGTGGTTTCAATCTTCGAGCGCTCGAGTATCTGTGCCGTTTTACGAAAGCTGTTTCGCCATTAAATCTTCACACAGCTTCGAGCGAAATGTGAGCTGTATTCCGTAAATCAATTGGAATTTCGCAGAGTAGGAAATTTCTCTCATATCTTTTAAAAAAATCATGTAATTCAGAAAATAATTAAAAAAGATGTCCGTCATGCTATTTTAAAAACATCGGAAATTAGATGACTCTTTCGATTTCTTTAATTTTTATAGAAGATGGAGTTTCGTGAAAATGTTTCTTTTTGTCTGACATTTCTAAATCGAGGTGTCCATCTACCGGGGACTCAACAATTACGTCTTTTCTATTTAATAACACGTTAAATTCAATAGTGTTTTTAAAAGTTGACATATGTTAAACAGTGATATTAATTTTTTTTATGATTTCTAGAATTTCGAGTTTTAGAGTAATTCCTTTATAAGGGTTTCATTTTCACTGCTGCCAAATTGTTTTATCTGTTGTATTTTTAAAAAAAGTATTTGGATAAATTGAGATAACGCAGCGTCAGTGTTGAGATACATTTCAAAAACACCCAATCAAGTCAATTTTTTTTTATAGTGTCTAATTTTTTTCTCGTCTAACAAAATGAAAATTAAAGGTGAAAAAATAAAAAATTGTCAATTAAAAATTTTTATTAACTGGAATTGAATGAAATGGGCCATAAATCAATAGGGCTTTACAAATTATTGAAAATATCTGAAATAGTTGGGTATAGGGTTCTATATCGCCTTGCAATTAGATGTAAATTGCATTTCCCCAGACAACACTTGCAGCTTTAGGGTTTTCATCGTCTGTTTACTGCTAGAAGCTGCGTTGTGTTCTCAGAGATACATTTTCCAGAATGCATACAGAAGAGATATGTATAAATACCGTTATGCGTAACGATAGAATCTCAAGAATCAGCAGGCAAGGTTATGGAATCCATATTTTGGGATACGCGTGATATTTAGTTCATCGACTATCTTGTGAAAGATAAAACTATTAATAGCGAATATTACATGTCATTATTGTATCGACTGAGTGTAGAAATTAAGAAAAGAAAATGATGTTTCACCAAGATAATTTAATAATAATACATCCTATAATCCCTTTAATCTCCTATCCTATAATCCTTCTAATCTCTACAATCCCCGTGTCACAAGTCAATGAAAATGATGGTTAAATTTAATGAATTATGCTTAGAATTGCTTCCAGACCCAGCGTACTCAACAGATCTGGCCCTCAGCGATTATTGGCTTTTTGCATACATCAGAAAGATGCTCAGGGAAAGAAATTTGGCTCAAATGAAGAAGCGATTGCGGAAACTGAGGCCTGTTTTGAGAACAAGGACAAATCTTTCTACAAAAAAGGCATCGAAAAGTTAGAGGTGAGTTGGAATGAATGTATCACTCTTGAAGGAGAGTATGTTGACGAATAAAGTCGAATTTCTTTAAAAAAATTATTTTTCTTAGCTAGACCGGAGACTTATTGAGTGATATATTATCTCTGGTCTCAAAGAAGGTCTCTTTTCTATGTTATCTCTGGTCTCTCTGGACGCAAAAAGCACTTTATGATACGGTACACAAAAATTTCAATTTGAAGCCTTCACTAAAGTTACCATAGCATTTAACATTCCTAAAAGGTAAAATGCACTGGAAGTTTAATGAACAGACTGTTTTTAGTTATTTCAGAATATTCATGAGCAATTCCTGATGAATACAGACATAAAATATATTATGGATATTAATATTTAGGAAGTATTTTGAACAAATGTGCCACATCTCCATGTGGTCTTTTGGGAATATTATGTAACTTCCAACTTAAGATTTGCAGATAATAGGTAGGCCGAGTATTTGAGGTATTGGCCAACCATACCTTGTCCCAGGGATGAATAAATCAAAGAGACCGTTGTTTTTAAAACAGTATGCTAACAATTTAACACCAACCTAAGGGATGGTTTGGTTTGTCGCTCTACGGTCATCTTGTACACACGGGACTAATGAGACCGGGACCTGCAGTTAAAGCGGATTGAGAACCACCCACAAATATCCATGCTTCCTGCAAGGATTAGAACCTGAATCCTGTAATAACAAAGGCCAAAGCGCTAGACACTTGGCCACCAGGCTGTTCTAACCTAAGGGAGGATCAATATAAGAATGGAAAGTAAGAGAGAAAAATAATTATCAATACAGACGCACTAAAAAGCAAATGGAATTTCATAATGAAAGAAAATTTAATATTGTTTAATGGGACAAGAAATACTTCGTTTCTTTGGTCATTAAATACTAATACTTCGCCCTCGAGACTGAAAATTATTACAAAAGAATGAAAATATTTCAGCTTTCATTTCGACGATTAATAAAGGAAGTTCGATTTTTTCTGCAGAAAAATGTCCTTCTCTTTTAATAACACAAACGAGAACTGAGAGCATTCTTTTTTTTTTTTTTTTTTTTTTTTTTGTTCTCACGAATATATACCATTTTTCAGGAAAAAAAAAAGAACAAAAAAAAACGTGCAATTCAATTCATTTCCATTTTTTTCTCCCTATGTTTCCCGAATTTCTCTCCATCAAAAACATATGCATATTAAGAAAATTGTTGCGAGGAAAAAACAATTGGAAGTCTTCTAATTCTTTGGCTCCATTATTTCTTTGGGTGGTGAAAAAAAAAGTTCACGCAAGAAAAAAAAAATGATCCCTCCCTAGTTTATCTCGTTCATTCTTATAATTCGCGAAATAATTTTGAAAAGGGAAGACGTTTTAATGAAGGGGGGGAACAAATCGAGCTTTTTGCATTTCAATTTCAGTCAAGAATTCCTTTATTATTCCTTTTCTTTCCTTTCTTCTCAAAGCTCTCGGACGAATTTTATCTTTCAATAACAGGTTAATTATCTCTATTACTTTTTTCCATTCTTTAAATCACATTGTAGGGATTTTTTCCCTTTTCTGTCGAAACATCGATCCTGACGGGGAAATCTTTTTGTCCCTTCGTTTGTTTTTCTTCAACAATGAATCTCAAAATCAGAATATAATTTTTTTTAAGTAGAGGGAAAAAATACATTTCGAATTTGATACTCGATCTCGGCAATTTACTTTGAAGAAAGTGAAAAAAAGTTTTTCGACATTTGGATTTTTTTCAATAGATGTTTAAAAAAATAAAGATTTTTTTAGAATGCATCGATAACTTGGAAAATCTTTCAAGTTTCAAATGCTTATAATATCAAAAATAAGTTTTACTTTTTTATGTTCATTTAAATGAGAATTGAACCAACTTCAAATTTTAATAAACTATAGTTTTAGAACAATGAAACGTTATATAGAGGGGATTATAATTAAAGTCCCACTTTCAAAATATTGTAAAAAAAAAAAAAAACACTCGTCACAATCAGTTCAAATTTGAACTGAAGATACTTGAAAAAGGGGGAAACGGTATAACATCAAAAGTAAGTTACAGCGATTTTCCCCATCCAATTGGATATGACCTTGCTGTGGGGGATGAGTTTCCCACTCACAGTGTCACAACTGTTGAAAGACTCGGAAATAATTTTTCACTTTTTTTTAAAAACAAAAACAATCGAGCACATTGAACACTACAATAATGGGTAACTCAAATACGTTTGCCTCTCAAATACGTTTGCATGCCAAATACGTTGTCATCTCGATTTAAACTATCACTGGTAGCCGAATACACTTTCTTTAGGCCTGAACTTTTATGCATTATTTAAACCTGAATCCTTCAGTAAAGATATCACAGCGTTTAACATACCTAAAATGTAAAAATACATTGGTAAGTTTAATGAATGGGCTATTTTTCGTTACTTCAGGATATTCATGAGCAGTTCTTGATGAATACAGACATAAAAAAATCAGCCTTGCAAGGGTATTTTGAACAAGTGCGTCACATCTGCACAGGGTCTTCTGGACATAATATATGACTTCCAACTTAGGACTTCTGCCCAGAATAGTAGGTAGGCAGAGATATTTGAGGTATTGGCAGACCACATCTTGTCCCAGTGATGAATAAATTTCAAATTAAAGGCACTGTTAATTCAAAACTGTACAGTATGTTAAAAATGTATCACCAACCTAAGGAATTGGTTTGTTTTTGTATCTCTACGGTCATCTTGTGTACACGAGGGCTAAACAGACAAGGGACTTACATTTTTAAAGCGGATTCCGAACCACTCGCAAACATCCATGCCATACAGAAGTTTGATTTGGCAAAAGTGCACTTTAGTCAGAAAGGATGGACTTTGGCAGAGGTTCAGGTTCAACTGCGCATGTATAGAAGGAACTTCCAGGATGAAGGGCAGGTCTTGAAGATGAATGAAGAAATTTTAGTGCGTTTCGAGATATTATGGTGGTTTTAGAGGCAGATTCCATTTGGAAGTGGTTTAATTTGTCTCTCTCTACGGTCATTTTGTGAACACATTAGGCTAATTAGATAGGGACCTACAGTTTAAAGTGGATTCTGAACCACTCGCAAACATTCATGCCAGGATTCGGAAGACTGTGGTATCAATAGCCTGAGCGCTAGCCCCTTGGCCATCAGACCGCTCCAACCTAAGGGAGGATCAATGTGCGAGTGGAAAGTAAGAGTGAAATAATTATGAACACAAGACAAACTAAAAAGCAAATAGAATTTCATAATGAAAGAAAATTTAATATTGTTTAATGGGACAAGAAATACTCCGTTTCTTTGGTCATTAAATACTAATACTTCCCCCTCGAGACTCAAAATTATGACAAAAGAGTGAAAATAATTCCAGCTTTCATTTTGACGATTAATAAAGGAAGTCCGATTTTTTTCTGCAGGAAAAATGTCCTTCTCTTTGTAATAGAATTTCATAATGAAAGAAAATTTAATATTGTTTAATGGGACAAGAAATACCCCGTTTCTTTGGTCATTAAATACTAATACTTCCCCTCGAGACTCAAAATTATGACAAAAGAGTGAAAATAATTCCAGCTTTCATTTTGACGATTAATAAAGGAAGTCCGATTTTTTTCTGCAGGAAAAATGTCCTTCTCTTTGTAATAGCACAAACGAGAACTGAGAGCATTCTTTTTTTTCTTTTTGTACTCATGAACGTACACCATTTTTCAGAAAAAAAGAACAAAAAAAAACGTGCAATTAAATTCATTTCCATTTTTTTTTCCCCAATGTTTCATGAATTTCTCTCCATCAAAAACATATGCATATTAAGAAAATTGTTATAAGGAAAAAAAACAATTGGAAGTCTTCTAACTCTTTGGCTCCATTATTTCTTTGGGTGGGGGAAAAAAAGTTCGCAAAGAAAAAAAAATTATCCCTCCCTAGTTTATCTCGTTCATTCTTATAATTCGCGAAATAATTTTGAAAAGGGAAGACGTTTTAAAGAAGGGGTTGGGGAGCCGGAAACAAATCGAGCTCTTGTATTTCAATTTCAGTCAGGATTCCTTTATTATTCCTTTCCTTTCCTTTCTTCTCGAAGCTCTCGGACGAATTTTATCTTTCAATAACAGGTTAATTATCTCCATTACTTTTTTTTTCATTCTTTTAATCACATTGTAGGGATTTTTTCCCCTTTTTTGTCCGAAACATCGATCCTGACGGGGAAATCTTTTTTGTCCCTTCGTTTGTTTTTCTTCAACAATGAATCTCAAAATCAGAATATATTTTTTTCTTAAAGTGGAAGAAAAAAAAAAATACGTTTCGAATCTGATACTTGATCTCGACAATTTACTTTGAAGAAAGTAAAACAGTTTTTTTTTCGACATTAGGATTTTTTAAATAGATGTTCAAGGGAACAAAAATTTTTTAGAATACATCGATAACTTGAAAAATGTTTTAGGAAGTACGAATATAAAAATAATGGAGTTTCTTAGATTATCAAAAATAAATTTTGATTTTTTTTTTATGTTCATTTAAATGAGAAATTAACCAACTTTAAGATTAAGTTAACCATAGTTTTAGAACGATTAAAAAGTTGTACAGGGTGATTATAATTAAAGTCCTACTTTCAAAATGCTTTAAAAAAGAACCGCTCATCACAATGAGTTCGAATTTGGATTGAAGATTCTTGAAGAAGGGGGAAACAGCACTACTTCAAAAAGTTCCATCAATTGCCGTGGTGGATGGGCTTCCACTCACAGCGTCACAAATGTTGAATGACTCGGAAGTAATTTTTGCCGTCCAAAAACCGAAATAATCAAGCACAATAACCACTACAGTTGGTTTAATGTGCATATTAATATACTACTGTTTTCCAAAAATGTTATTTTATCTTGCAATAGGGATTAAAAAAGAAACTATTTGGCCATTTCTTATCTTTTCTATTAGTATGTAGCTGACCCGACACTTTTCAGAAGAAACAAAAAGAAACGTTATCGTTCTGAATTTCTACTTTGTGTCGGGAAAATCACATCCATTTCACCGGTTGCTGTTTTTATCTTTCCAAATTATTCTTCAGTTGACGCTTTTGTGACACAGCTCCAGATTCATGACATTTCCAAGCCTTTAATGCCAGCGTACCGTGTTCTCATCCATTTTCAGTCGAAGGGGGTGAGGGTAGGGAATCGAACCCGACAACAGGTGGCACTAAAAGCGTATCCATCACTCGAGAAATATTTCTCGTTTTGATCAGCGGGAAAACATTCCTCTCAAAAGCAATAACAGAAACAACTCTCCCTTCTTAAAATCCCTGCTCAGAAAGGAAGGTCCCTTGTCAAACTTTTCGGAGGACACGATTTCTCCCGGATATTTGCCCGCTTCTCCTGAAAGGAAACTCATTTTTTCCTTCTTCTTCCCGTACAAACTTTTCTTCCTTTAACTCGAAGAAGAAAACTCCTTTATGAAATCTGGACCCCGTGGGGTTGTAGGGGGGTCATTTAATAAAGGAAACGATTCGGTTTGAGAAAGTGTATGTTAGCTACAGGCGTTTTATTTTTTATGTCATTAATGTTTGAGTGATGACGGGCATAGTTAGAATGAGGAGACACTTTTAATAAATTCAAAATAAATAAATTAATGACAGCAATAAAAATATTTCGTGACAATAACAATAATTTTTGTGAAAAACTCCGAATTTTTTTGAATGTTCAGAGCTTTTAGATTTTTAAAAAATCCCGACTCGTGACATCGGCTGCTGGTGAATATTAGGGCGGAGGTTCAATCCGCTGGTGGCTTTGTTGAAGAAATTGCTTCAAAAAACGAGGAGATTCGATGGCGTTTTGGGATGTTCAGCATTTTGCCTCTTGAGTCAGACTACCTGGTCGGATTTTTCTGGGTTTTTCCACTTAAATCTTTCCGGAAGGCATTTCCCTCCTTCTTCAGCGACTCAGACTTCTACGTACATTACAATAGTAGCTTCCCGCCCCCTTTTCCTCCTTCCATGAGACCACACGGAGCCTTGGACTTGGTTTACATGTTGCTGTCTGCGAAGTGGGATAAAGAAGAAAAAAGATTTTGAAAACAATTTTGGGTTCACTGTAGAGTCATTAGAAATCGAGATACAACTGTTACCAAATTCAAAACAGGGATGTTTTTCAGAGGGTATCTGAATCAAACACAACAGGGAGTATTAGAATCAAATAGAGGTTCATCGGGGATATTCGAATCATAAACAGGATGCTGATCAGGGAATATCAGAATCAAAAATAGCAGGAGGTATCAAAATCAAAAACAGGTTGTTCTTCAGGAGGTATCAGAATCAAACACAGAGTGTTTTTCAGAATATATCAGAAACAAAATCAACGGAAATAGTATAAGCATTAAAAACTAGTTGTTCATTATTAATATCAGAATCAAGTATAGCAGGGGATATCAAGATCAAATCAAAACAAAACAAGGGGTATCCAAATCAAAAACAGAATGCTCATAGAGAATATCAAAATCAAAAATAGTAGGGGTATCAAAATCAAAACACAGGTTGTTCTTCAGGAAGTATCAGAATCAAACATAGGTTATCCATCAGGCGATATCAGAATCGAAAACAAGATGTTCTTCAGGGGATATTGGAATCGAAAACAGGATGTACTTCAAAAGGTATCAGAATCAATACCATTGTGTTCTTCAAGCGAAATTATAATCAAAAACAAGATTGTCTTCGGGGGAAATCAGAATCAGAAGCAGGATATGTCCTTCAGAAGATATCAAGAACAATTCTTCTTTGCGGGAGGGTATAATAAACAAAAGCAGGTTGTCCATCAAGGAATATCTGTATCCAAATTAACAGGAAGCATCAGCATCAGAAACTGTTGTTCTGCAAGAGTGTAACAGGGTCAACTGTCAGGATCACTATTCGATAGAATTGATAATAACTGTAAGGGAGTTCATTGCGTTTCATTCGACCTATAAGTTAAATCAATTAGAAAGTTCCTACCAGAGAGCTAGATTCCGCTGATTTTGATCAAACAGTCTTATCTGTCCTCCTCGTGTCGGTCTCCAGATTTATTCGCGCTGGTGCCCTGATGATACAAAGGCTATGCAGCGCAACTTTGCCTTTCATCCATCCCATAATCAATCAAAGGAGGTCTGATTAATAGCAGCCTCCTTTATGGCCATGCATTTTAATCCCGTCAGATTGATCCGCACTCGTTAATTAATGTTTATGGAAAGTGATTTTGACGGAAGGCGGGCCGAAAACTGCGCCGCAGCAACTCGTCAGCAAAACTGCCCCCGACTTTTCATGCAAATATTTTGATAAACTTGCCAAATGCTGAATTTCAGCTTGCACCATCTGACCTGAGGATATTTTTAGGATGATGCATAAAATGTACTGATCGATAAAAGTTCTCCTTTAATGTTCTCATAAAAACTTCGCAATTTTTTCACTTCAACTTTAAAAGATCAGTTTGGTTCGTTTTATTATTTCAGATACAGTTTTGCTTTAAAACTGTTTTTATAATCATAGGAGGTCAGTAGTCCTCAAAACATACTTGCAAAGGAAATAAAGGAGAGTATAAGATGTTATTTAAAACAGATTGTCGGTCTGGCGCTCGGTTCACCAGATTTCGGGTCCAGGTGGCGGAATGGATGTTTGTGAGTGGTTCGAAATCCACTTTAAACTGTAATTAACGGTCTGTTTAGCCATCGTGTGCACAAAATGACTGTAAAGCGACAAAACAAGCTTCTCAGGATTTTTTACATTTCTCAAACAAAATAAATATTATTTTACCATGCGGATTCAGTTACGTGTGTTTTATATGTGACTAGACATGCGTGTTATGTGTGTTTCATGTAGTTTATTTAATTTTTGTTGTTCTAATGCAGCTGGCAATATAGAGAAAGTTAATCTTTATGCCATAAGCAAGGGCTGCACAAGCAAGGGCTGTTACTCATTTAACACTACCCAGGGAGCACGTGTAGCATGAAGATAGGCTGCGGGACGCGAGTCACACTACCCACACAACGCTCTACGATCTTATTAGATAGGTACCTACGGTTCAAAGTAGATTCGAACTACTACAAACCTCCAATGCACGCCGGGACATCCATGCCACCGCCAGTATTCGAACCTGAAGCCTGTGGTACGAAAGGCCAGAATGCCAGCCAATTAACCGCCAGGACATCAAAAAGGATGGGAGATAGTTGCCCCAACTTTCCTGTTACTTTAGAATAAGAGAACCCGCTCAATTTTATAGCAATTCTATGGTTATCTCTGATTTACTTTAGATGTCAATCAGCATTATTCCTTATTTAATAGAGCGCAAATCATGATTCGGTTGAATGCTAGTTAATTCTAATGTAATAATTTTGCATGTTTGTATTCCTTATTTTTTTCAGTTGGTGAGAAAAGGAAGAAAATAAGGGGTTTTACTGTAATTAAATGAATAATACAGAACAACCTCCCAAAAGAAAGAGTCAGACAAAGCGCTGCCGCCTTTTTTCATCAATCCTTCACTTCCGATTTACATTGACACGACGGAAGTTTCCTCCCCCGTGACGTCATCATTTTGGGAAGAACTTTCTCTCTCCCTTCGTTCACTTCGAAGAGAAAGAAAAAAAAAAGGGAGAGGGCAGTTTGTCTTCATTTGTGAAGCAGGGAACGACGTGTTTGGGGTAAATTTCATTAGCCCATTAGTCCCTCTGCCCCCCCCTCCACCTTCTTGTGTTCGGGGGGTTGTTCGAGTTGTTTGTTTTGGCCAGTAATGACAGTGAGAGTTTCTTAACCGAGAGCCGCTTCTTGGAAGAGGAGAAGAAGTCAATCTCTCCGGGAGTCGCTTCCAAGGTGAATCAAATCCGGATCCGTCACTGAAGGGTTTGATTTATAATTTTTTCACCATTCCATTACAGGTAACTTTTCTAAGACCAGTTATTTTGATATAGTAATATTATTTGGTACCGAAGTATTATACCTAACCGTAAATATATAACTAAAAGATTTTTAAAATCTATATTGTGATATTTCATAGTTTTTGGATTACTTTCTTAAAGCCGCGTCCACATTTGAACGGTTTTATTGAGCCTTTAAGGTTCAATAATTAATAATATATATTATTAAATATTAAATATAATTAATAATCCCTTAATAGTTCAATATTATTAAGTAATAGTTAATAACCCCTTAATAGTTCAATACAACATTTAAGAGAGATTATTGAATGTAAAAAGTTTCAATGTTTAAGATTTTCATAGGCAAAAAAAAAAAAATTAACCGACCATATTATAGAAAAATTATATGAACCGACTATTATAGCAAAATTATATGAACCGACCATATTATATGAACCAATCATATTATAGGAATAGAATGAACCGATCATATAACAGCAATGGAATGAACCAATCATATTATAGCAATGGAATGAACCATATTACAGCAATTGAATGAACCATATTACAGCAATTGAAAGAACCAAACATATTCTAGCAATAAAAGGAATACATCATATTATAGCAATGCAACGAACCGAACCGAGCATATACAGCAACGGGATGAACCAATCATATTATAGCAATAAAATGAACTCATCGCAATGGAATAAACCAACCATATTACAGCAATAGAATGAACAAATCATATTACAGCAATAGCATGAACAAATTATATTACAACAATAGAATGAACTCATCATATTATAGCAATAGAATGACCCGACCATATTATAGCAATGGAAGGGACCAACCAATATTATTATAGTAATCGAATGAACCAATCATATCATTCTTTTGATTTAATGGTCCGAATATAAACCTTGTTACAAGCCGAATCCATGAATATTTATCGAAACCATGTATGAAAACTCCAAATGAATTAGTTTCCACTATACATAATTTTGTGTAACAGTCTTTATATAAAAATGTATTCTTTAACTACAATTGTCCATTTAATGTCTTTCAAAAACAGTGTAGTATTACCTCGATATACGTCCTTGGGGTACGTAGTTCACTGTCATAGATACAAGAAATTATTAAAATAAAAGCAAACAAAATCAGGTTGATGAACACACTTAAGTGAAAATTTGTCTGTTTTTCTTACTTGGACCTGGTTGAGATTGGATGCTTACTAAAAATCTGACCAAAAGGCGTTGCTTCTGACTTCTCCTTTGAATGTTTCGAAAACGGGAACATTGTCTAACTATTACAGACAATGTCATTTATTATTTAGGGTGATACTACTCTGCCAAATGTTTGACACCCCTCAAATTGGCAAGGATCTTAGTGCACAATGTCATCATTTATTATTTAGAGTGGTACTACCCGACAAAAATTTTTAAATGCCCCTTTCCCTAATTTACTTTTATCCCTGCTGAACACTTTCTTGAACGTTTTATAGCATGAACATTATTTTTGTAATATAAACTTATCCCCAGATGACATCGACATTTACAGCAGACATTCTTCACATGAGGCCCACTGATGTTCCACCCTCAACTAGAAGGGGATGAGGTACTTAGTCGCCTGCCAATAGATACGGAAAAGTATTAAAATAAAGGCATACAAAATCATATTCATGAACACACTTCAATGAAAATTTGTCTGATTTCCTACTTGGACCTGATTGAGATTCCTCAATTGGATGCGTACTAAAAAACTGCCCAAAAAATATTGCTTCTGTCTTCTAGTCTGAATGTTTAAGATCAAATCCTTATGGTGCCATGAATGTTTGTTAGAGCCCACTGTAAACTGTAGGTGCAGATCTGTTTAACCCTCTTGTGCACAAGATGACCATAGAGCGACAAACTTCTGAATGTTTCGAAAATGGGACATTGTCTGGCCTATCAATAATGCTATTTATTATTTGGGGGGGGGTACAACTCTGCAAAATGTTCGAAATCCCTCAATTTGGCAAGGAGTTTAGAGCACAGAAGTCGCATTCCAAAGACGTATATTAAGATACTGTTGTATTATGAAATTAAAATTGGAAATAATTCTGAAATTAAATTAAATTCTGAAATGAAGCTCTTAATTCACTTGTTTTTATAGAATAACTATATGAACTTTAAACACAAAACAAATTGTAAATCATTCATGTAAAATCCCTTTAAAATAACAAATTTTTGAAATTTTTATTGTAATATCAAGAATTATAAAATCGAATAATACGCAGTGGTATCATCAATCATCATAAATGGGCGCCTTACACACATGCTTTAATCCATTAAATAAAATGACTTCTCCTTCCTTGAAAGGAGCACTAGATTGGTTTATAAATCCCTCATTCACAATCCAAACTACTGCAACAATGGCGGTCACAGTTAGACATTCAGGTTCTTGGGGTGGGGTGGGGAGGAGGAGGTAAAAAAGATCTTGAACCCCAGAAACAGAATTTTCCCAAAAGAAGGAAAACCTTCCACAAAAAAAGAAAAGAAAAGAAAAAAAAAAAGAAAGAGAGAAATAAACCTCCAAAGAAAAGTCTCTCTCTGGCCATTCAGCAGAATTTATGAACCGAAAAACAGTAATGATGAAGTTCAAAAAGTCCCAACTAAGTATTAAAGCTACGACAAAGTTCAAAACATTTGCCTTTTCTTGGCATTTTCTGAAAGCTGCCCAATTTTATTTTTTATTTTTTTTATTTTCCACTTTTTTTTTTTATTATTATTATATTTCAACTGAATCATTATTCCCTTTCCGACATTTTTTTTTTGCGTTTAATTTGTAAAATGGCATGTAAATTCCAAAGAATAAAGACAAATTCATTTTGTAGATTTATGTGACCTCCATCGAATCTCAAATATAATAAAATGAATCCATTTTAATAGTTTTATTCTTAAAAAAAAAAGATCTCCAACCTTTTCTGAACTTTTAATGACATATATATTATAAAAAGTTGTGGTATTAAATTAACTTATGTTAATGCATTTATTTAACATACGATGTCGCCATTATATTGAGGAAGTAAGTTTTCGCATTTTTTTTTTTAAGTTTGATTTGAATTTTATTATGTGGAAATCATTAAACATTCATGTGTTATGAGACATCATTGAGTGATCTTTAACTTTGCAGATGATGTTTTCTTTTAGAGAACTCTCATGCGGCATCATTATTATGGTGAAATATGGATGTATAGCCCACCAAAACTTTCTTCTCTCTCGTAAAATGGAATCCCCTCCCCCACCACCACGAGAAGTGAGAAAAAAAGTGAAGTGTTTCGAAAGTCATCAATAAAGCATCTCTTCGTGCCCAGATCAAATTAAAAAGCGATGCCAACGCAAAAGAAGAGAGGAGTTTAAACACCCTGACCCCGATGTTTTATCTCCGAATCAAGGTAAATACAAGTTTTCGGTTATTATGGTGAATATCACATGGATGTATATCCATATTATTAACATATCATGGATGTATATCCATATTACGGTGAATATTGATGTATAGGATAGCCCTCCATTGTATACCCAAATTCATGCGGAATCTCCTACATATCTAGCGATAAATAAACTCAAGTCAAAGTACCACAAAACTGCAATACCATTCTGGGAAGGAAAAATAAAAATTCTTACAAATTGGGACAAATGTTTTCTGTTTACATAAAATACCACCTGAATAACTCAGTGTTCCCCAGTGATTTTTTATTAGATTAATTGGATCAAAATAGTGTGCTTGTAGTTATTTCATTTAAATACTGCGATACATTTTCTAAGCCCTCCAAATAACATTGTTACACAAGATGCTTTTTATTTCCATGCAATGCTTTTATTATGAAGACTACTGTGCTATATGCTACTATGTGCTGCTGTACTAAATGCTATTGCTAATTCAAAATCTTTTGCTTTAGTTAAGAATTGTAGAATAAACTGACGCTGCTATCTCTATGGTAACCTGGAAACAGCGCGTTAGAAAACCACTGTCCTATATGGACCATTTTCATCCCCACCTAAATTTCATCAACAATGCAACACTTTGGAAAAACAAAAATAAATCTTTTCCAATCAAAAGGCTCGAAGACCTTTCGAAAGATTCTGCTTCAATTTGAAATTCTTATTGCAGATATAAATCTGCGTGCTTTGTTTCTCTGGAGCGTCGCCCTTCGGTAATGTGCTTGCCCTCAGTGATCAAGGGTCCAATGCTTTCTTTTCCCTCGTAAAATGGAATTCTCCTCCGAGAAGTGAGAAAACGTAAAGTGTTTCGAAAGTCGTCAATAAAGCATCTCTTCACCCCCAGATCAAATTCAAAAGCGATGCCGACGCAAAGAAGAGGGAGTTTAACCACCCTGACCCCGATGTTTTATCTCCGAATCAAGGTAAATAAAAGCTTTCGGTTCCTCCTTAATAAAAGAGTGATCTTTTTCATTTCTGGAGAACAAAATGTCATAAAATGTCTTCGTCTCGTATAACTGTGGAACCTTCTTCATTCCATTCTTCTTTTGGTGCCGTAATGCAGTAGATGAGCGAAGAAATATCGAGACATCTCAATCCGAGAGACAGACCCATAAATTGGCAGTGCTATGAGTATCGTCCATTTCCACAAGAGATGAGTTTTTGAGTGTTCTCCTCATTGAATGTGGGGGAGGCGACTGGAGTTATTTTCTGAGAGACTTTTCATTGATATTTCGATCTTTTTTTTTATTTATCTCAAATTGACTGTTCAAATTGACTGTTCAAATTGACTGTTCACCCTCACTAGAGAATTTTCAAAGAATCGAAACATTCGTTAGGCTGTGGATGAACGGTGAATTTGACAGAATTAGAGAAATATGAAACATTGCAGACGTGACGTTTCTGAGGAACAAAATCTGTTTCAGCTGGCTTTCAATTGAGAATTCATAAAACAATTAGGTAGGGCTCTCTATTCTGCTTCCTTTATATGAGAACTCACAAACAGTGATGGTCATAAGGATAATGTTCTTCGCCATGATGGGAATGGGGAGTCAGAGATCACAACTTGCATACGTTGAACAGGACTCTTTTCTGCCACTCAAAGCGGTATGCGACATATAAACAGTCCAGCCACATTAATGTGATCACCACCTACTTTCTACGTCAACGTGAAATAACTAATCACAAAAGGCAGGTGACAGCACATTGCAGCGGAGTGTATATAAAGGATGTCTTAGGGCATCGGAAAGCATTATTAAAGAAATATATTAATAAATTTCGTTTAATATATTTTAAGCCAAAGGTGGTTATTCTGGCTTTGTGACAGGACTGTGTATATATACATATATATATATGTGTGTGTGTGCGTGTGTCGCATACCTAACACGCAGTGTCATATATATATATATACATGACACGACGCACACAATATATACACTGAAATGACAAAAGTCATGGGATAGCAATATGCAAATTTTCAGATGGCAGTAGCATCGCGTATAACAGGTATAAATGCGCAGTGCTTTCGCAGAGCTTTCATTTCTGTTCAAGTTCTTCATGTGAAGAGGTTTTGAAGTGATGATGACCGCACGACGGGAATTAACAGACTTTGAACGCGGAATGTTAGTTGGAGCTAGACGCATGGGTCAAGCAAGCCATTTCGAAAATCGTTAGGGAATTCAACATTCCCAGATCCACTGTGTCAAGAGTGTGCCGAGAGTATGAAATTTCAGGCATAACATCCCACCATGGACAGCGCAGTGGTCGACCGCCTGCACTTAACGACCGAGACCGGCGACGTCTGCAAAGAGTCGTAAATTCTAACAGACAAGCAACACTGCGTCAAATAACCGCAGAAATCAATGTGGAACGTACAAGGGACTTGTCTGTTAGAACTGTGCGAAGAAATTTGGCTTTCTTGGGCTATTCCAGCAGAAGACCGACTCGAGTGCCTTTACTGACAGAACGACATCGCTTGCAGCGACTCTCGTGGGCACGTGAGCATATCGGTTGGTCCCTAGATGAATGGAAAACCGTGGCCTGGTCCGATGAGTCACGATTTCAGTTGGTAAGAGCTGATGGTAGGGTTCGAGTGTGGCGCAGACCCCACGAAGCCATGGACCCAAACTGTCAGCAAGGCACTGTTCAAGCTGGTGGTGGCTCCGTAATGGTGTGGGCTGTTTTTCATGGCATGGACTTGGTCCTCTGGTGCGACTGGACCGAACATTGACTGGAAATGCTTATGTTCAGCTACTTGGAGATCACTTGCAGCCATTCATGGCACTTCCTGCACCCAAACAACGATGGGATTTTTATGGATGACAATGCGCCATGTCACCGGGCCACAACTGTTCGCGATTGGTTTGAAGAACATTCTGGACAATTCCAACGAATGATCTGGCCACCTAGATCGCCCGACATGAATCCCATCGAGCATTTATGGGACATTATCGAGAGGTCTGTTCGTGCCCAAAATCCTGCACCATCAACGCTTTCACAATTATGGACGTCTATCGAGACAGCATGGCTCAATATTCCTGCAGAAGACTTCCAACGACTTGTTGAGTCCATGCCACGTCGAGTTGCTGCACTTCGCCGGGCGAAAGGAGGGCCGACACGATATTAAGAGGTATCCCATGACTTTTGTCACTTCAGTGTATATATATACATATAATATATATATATTCTATATTTGCGTGTGTGTTTATACATTATATATGTGTATAATACATATAGGGAGAGAGAGAGAGAGCTTTCCAAGAAAATGCTGCAAGGTGTAGTTGAGGGCCAAGAAATCTAAATTTCTAAAAAGGAATGATAAAAATCATTGACAAAACAGGATGAACCCCTCGTCACGATGAGTTCCCATTTGAACTGAGGATATTGGAAGAAGTGGTAAATAGTACGGCATCCAAAACCGTTTCAAAATATATTGATAGAGGGCGCTGTAAGCGACATAAAGAAGGTGAATTCAGCTGCGAGTGATAGTTTGAATCAAAATGACAATGCATTTGGCATGAGTTGCACATTCATGAGTTGCACATTCATTGCAGTTTGCAACTGCAATGTTCAATGTGATTGATGGTTTCGATTTTTGACGGAAAAAAGGACTTCCCAGCCCTTCAACAGTTGTGATAATGTCAGTGGAAAGCCCATCCGCCACGGCAAGGTCATACCAAGTTGAATGGGAAAAATCGGTGGACCTTTTTTGGAATTTTTTTTTATTCCATGTCGTTCTTCCATGTTCTCCCTTCTTCAAGTAACTTCAGAAATTATTATCAAATTTGATCTCATTGTGACGAATGGTTCATTTTTTACAGCATTTTGAAAGTGGGACTTTAATTATAATCACCCTGTATATATAAAAGAACTGTATATTCAATAAATCCCTGTATATCCAATAAAATAAGTAACTGTAAGGAAAAAAATTATCAAAATTGCTTTTTCTAAATTAATTTAAATCTTCTGATATTAATAAAGTTCTCTCTCTTCTTTAAATAATTTTTAAAACAGTTATCCATAAAATATTTTAACTAGTACATACAATCATGTCATAGAAACCCTCAAACAGACTTTTGTAATGGGAGCGGATAA
The DNA here is from genome assembly GCA_021605095.1 of Caerostris extrusa. Taxonomy (NCBI): domain Eukaryota; kingdom Metazoa; phylum Arthropoda; class Arachnida; order Araneae; family Araneidae; genus Caerostris; species Caerostris extrusa. Next base: position 92,819 of record BPLR01019195.1, on the reverse strand, counting down.
AGAACCTTTTTAATTAAATGTCCAAATTGGTTTTCCTTTTCCATTTTGGGTTTTACTTGAAACAAAGTATTTTTCGTTTGAAGTTTCTTTTCTTTCATGCATCATTAATCTTTCAAATAATTTCGCTTACTTTTAATCAAAATATTTTAAAAGTATTCTTATTCGTACTCAAGTATTTAAATTAAAAAACTGTACAAAAATTATTGCAATACGTATAATTATACAATTCTTCTTTTATTTATGACTTTTTGACCAATTGGGTGTCAGGCCGCATCGTTGTTTTGAAGAATTACAATAGCGATCTGTTGGGCGAACAGAAACATCTTAGATAACAACCCGCACTTAACAACCTATACTGAATGATAGTTGAACGGTACTTTTTCAGTATACATTCTGCAGAATGTATCTCTGAGATCAGCTTTTAGGAATAAACAGACGCTGAAGACCTAGGGCTGCAAGTGTTGCTGGGGAAACGCAATTTACTGGTAACTGCAATGAGATACAGAACCCCTATATCAACCTATTCCAGATATTTTCATTGATTGTGAAGCATAGTTTATTTATGACACATATCATTCAATTCCAGTCAAAAACATTTCTAAATCACAATTTTTTTTTTCCTTTAATTTTTCCTTTGTTAGATGAGAAAAAATTAGACGCTATAAAAATTTTATATTACTGTCTAACATATGTCAACTTGTAAAAGAAACTATTGAATTTAACGCGTTATTAAATGGAAAATACGTAATGGTTAAGTCCCTGGTAGATTGAAACCTCGATTTAGAAATGTCAAATAAATGAAAAATTTTCATATCTTCTATAAAAATTAAAGAAATCGAGAGAGTCATCTAATTTCCGATATTTTTAAAACAGAATGACGGACATACTTTTTAATTATTTTCTTAATTACATGATTTCTTTTTACAAAAAAGATATGCGAGAGATTTCATACTCTGCAAATTCCAATTGGATTTACAGAATACGACGCTCAAAATTCGCTCGAAGCTGTCCGAAGATTTAATGGCGAAACAGCTTCCATAAAACGGGCACAGATACTTTTCAGAACCCTCGAAGACTCAAACCGCAAAAAAAAGATCTTTCGGAACAGACCCTCTGAGATCTTTGGAGCTTCATAACAAGAATTTATGCGAACTCCTCCGGAATGAGATGTTTTCTCTGGAAGCAGCCCGGATTCGAAATTGTCGCAGACGTCATCTCAATTTGCTTTATGGGGTGCAGGCCTTCCGGGGCGGAGGGGGGGGTGAGGCTGTAAAAGCGCGCCCCACAGAAAGAAATTCGCTGATGAAGCCCCCTCTGTTGATCGGGCCATAAATCCTCCCGCTTCTGAATTGTGTCGCGCCTTCTTGCCGAGTGAATCATTCGAGGAGGATGTGTCTTCTCTCCATGCCAAGGTCATCAAGCATCCACCACTATCTCAGTACTCAGAAGGACCATGCTAGAACAAGAGTGCCCTGATAATACAAATGCATCTTAATTTGCAAATTTTCTCCATACTATGATTCATAATCATTTACTATTAATAACTCATATACCGTTCATAATTCCTACTTGAATCCCTGTGGTAATTCGAGCAGCTGTTTTACAATAGATCACAAGTTTGGATCCATTAGCCACCACCCAGATTTGAGGAATGGTATTGTCATGCTGAAGTAGTGTCCATTGTCACACGATATCAACATTCCAAGAATATTCTTTTTCATGTTTCAAGGTTCATCCATCGTATTAAAATTAATTGCTACTTATCGTGATTTTCATTAAAGTTTATTGTTGATTAGCATGTTTCATATAACCAACAATGATTTAAAATCATATTCGATCAGGTGTACCTCTAACAAAGCCTTGAATTTTAATTAAATAGACTATTGGAAGGCTATAACAGAAAGTATATTAAATTAGCCAAACATACTATATTAAGTATGCAGATTGTTTGGGACAAATAAATACATAGGAGAAAATATAGATTCTATTGAACAAACGGATTATAATGGACAAATGGACTATAGAAAATTTCTATTGAAAAACCTATATTACACGTATGGACTATATAAAATATACAGATTCTTTTGGACAAATACACTATATGAACAAACACTTTATAATCGACAAATGGACCATATAGAATATATACTCTATTTAATAGACTATATTGGATAAATTTAGAGCATATAGATGCTATTTAACAAACAGACTATGTTAGGCAAATAGGTTATATAAAACGTATAGATTCTATTGACCAAACAGACGGTATTAGACAAATAGATCATACTGAACAAGTAAAAGTGGCAAATGGCAATAAAATGTCAACATTTAGAAAATAACTTCAGTTATGCCCAGTTTGGTAATAGCCTAGCTGATTTATTAAGGGTAAGTCCAAAGATGATTTAAAATTAAATTTCTTGATAGGAAGAATAAAATGTCGAATACTGACTGCCTTCTCTGAATCAATGGTCACTACAAGTATTAAGACAGTAAAGATTCAAGATTGAAAATAATCTGGTGCTCTTTTTCTGGTCTCAAGAAGGCATCTGTTCTAGGTTATCTCTGGTCTCAAGAATGTCTCTGTTCTAGATTATCTCTGGTCTCAAGAAGGTCTATGTTCTAGGCTCAAAAGCACATTACGGTGCCCCCCAAAATTTCAATTTGAAGACTTCACTGAAGTTACCATAGCGTTTAACATTCCTAAAAGGTAAATCGCACTTGGAAATTTAATGAATAGACTATTTTTCGTTACTTCATGAGCAGCCTGGAGAACACAGGCATAAAAAATCATTTTCTAATGGGGTATTTTGAACAAGTGCTCCGCATCTGCATAGAGTCTTATTATATGACATACAGGGGACATATTATATGACTTCCAACTTAGAATTTGCTCCTTGAATAGTATGTATATTGGCCAACCACTTCTTGTCCCAGTGATGGATAAACCTCAACTCAAAGACATCGTTGTTTCAAAACAGTATGTTAAAAATGTATTGATGGATAAACCTCAACTCAAAGACGTCGTTGTTTCAAAACAGTATGTTAAAAATGTATTGATGGATAAACCTCAACTCAAAGACGTCGTTGTTTCAAAACAGTATGTTAAAAATGTATTGATGGATAAACCTCAACTCAAAGACATCGTTGTTTCAAAACAGTATGTTAAAAATGTATTGATGGATAAACCTCAACTCAAAGACATCGTTGTTTCAAAACAGTATGTTAAAAATGTATTGATGGATAAACCTAAACTCAAAGACATCGTTGTTCAAAACAGTATGTTAAAAATGTATTGATGGATAAACCTCAACTCAAAGACATCGTTGTTTCAAAACAGTATGTTAAAAATGTATTGATGGATAAACCTCAACTCAAAGACATCGTTGTTTCAAAACAGTATGTTAAAAATGTATTGATGGATAAACCTAAACTCAAAGACATCGTTGTTTCAAAACAGTATGTTAAAAATGTATTGATGGATAAACCTCAACTCAAAGACATCGTTGTTTCAAAACAGTATGTTAAAAATGTATTGATGGATAAACCTCAACTCAAAGACATCGTTGTTTCAAAACAGTATGTTAAAAATGTATTGATGGATAAACCTAAACTCAAAGACACCGTTGTTTCAAAACAGTATGTTAAAAATTTATCACCAACCTGAGGGATTGGTTTGATTTGTCGTTCTACGGTCATCTTGTGCACACGAGGGCTAAACAAACGGGACCTACAGTTTAACGTGGATTCCAAACCACTCACAAACATCCATGCCACCGCCAAGATTCGAATCTGAAGCGTGGTACCAAATTCCAGAGTGCTAGCCACTTGGCCACCAGACCGCTCTAACCTAAGGGAGGATCGATGTGCGAGTGGAATGTAAGAGCAAAAAAAAAATTATCAACACAGACAAACAAAAAAGCAAATGGAATTTCATAATGAAAGAAAATTTAATATTGTTTAATGGGACAAGAAATACTTCGTTTCTTTGGTTATTAAATACTAATACTTCCCCCTCGAGACTGAAAATTATTACAAAAGAATGAAAAGAACCCAATATTTCCAGCTTTCATTTCGACGATTAATAAAGGAAGTTGGATTTTCTTTCTTTTTTTTTCGATTTTCTTACAACAATTTATTATCATCCAATTGGGTATGATCTTGCTGTGGTGGATGGGTTTCAACTAACAGCATAACAACTGTTGAATGACTTGAAAGTCAATTATTCTGTCAAAGAAACTGAAACAATCAATCACTTTGAACTCTACAGTTGGTTAAATGTGCAACTCATGCCAAATACGTTGTCATCTTGATTTAAACTATCACTGGCAGCCGAATTCACTTTCTTTACGCCTGAACCTTTAGCATTATTTCAACCTGAAGCCTTCACTAAAGTTACCACAGCATTTAACATTCATAGAAGGTAAAAGGTACTTACAAATTTAATAAATAGACTGTTTTTCGTTACTTCAGGCTTTCATGAGCAGTTCCTGGTGAATACAGCCTTAAAAAACACTCTTTTAGGGATTCTTTTTGAATAAGTACGGCCCATCTGCATAGGGTCACCTGGAGATATTATATGGCTTCCAACTTAAATTTTCCGCCCTGAAAAGCAGGTAGGCCGAGGTATTGGCCGACCACACTTTGTCCCAGAGATTAATAAACCTCAAATTAAAGACACCGTTGTTTCAAAACAGTATGTTAACAATTTATTAGCAACCTAAGGGTTTGGTTTGCGCGTACAGTCGCCTTGTGCACACAAGGGCTGAACAGACCGGGACCTACAGTTTAAAGTGGATTCCGAACCACTCACAAACATGCATGCCACCGCCAGAAATCAAACCTCACTAATGTGTACCAAATTCCAGAGCGCTAGCCACTTGGCCATCGGGCCGCTTCAACCTAAGGAAGGATCGATGTGCGAGTGGAAAGTAAGAAAGAGAAATAATTATCAACACAGACAAACAAAAAATCAAATGGAATTTCATAATGAAAGAAAATTTAATATTGTTTAATGGGACAAGAAATACTTTGTTTCTTTGGTCATTAAATACTAATACTTCCCCTCGAGACTGAAAATTATTACAAAAGAATGAAAATATTTCCAGCTTTCATTTCGACGATTAATAAAGGAAGTTCGATTTTTTTTTCTGCAGGAAAAATGTCCTTCTCTTTGTAATAACACAAACCAGAACTGAGAGCATTTTTTTTTTTTTTACTCACGAACGTATAACATTTTTCAAAAAGAAGAACAAAAAACGTGCAATTAAATTCATTTCCATTTTTTCCCACAATGTTTCGCGAATTTCTCTCCATCTAAAACATATGCATATTAAGAAAATTGTGGTAAGGAAAAACAATTGGAAGTCTTCTAATTCTTTGGCTCCATTATTACTTTGGGCGGGGAAAAAAGTTCGCAAAGAAAATAAATGATCCTCCCTAGTTTATCTCGTTCATTCTTATAATTCGCGAAATAATTGTGAAAAGGGAAGACGTTTTAATGAAGGGGGGAGGGAAACAAATCCAGCTTTTGTATTTCAATTTCAGTCAGGATTCCTTTATTATTCCTTTCTTCTCGAAGCTCTCGGACGAAATTTATCTTTCAATAACAGGTTAATTTTCTCCATTACTTTTTTTTTTTCATTCTTTTTTAAATCACATTGTAGGGATTTTTTTTTTTTCCCCTTTTTGTCCGAAACATCGATCCTGACGGGGAAATCTTTTTTGTCCCTTCGTTTGTTTTTCTTCAACAATGAATCTCAAAATCAGAATGTATTTTTTTTTCTTAAAGTGGAAGAAAAAATACATTTCGAATCTGATACTTGATCTCGACAATTTACTTTGAAGAAAGTAAAACAGTTTTTCGACATTTGGACTTTTTTTAATACATGTTTAAAGGAATAAAAACTTTTTAGAATACATCGAAAACTAGAAAAAAATAATGGAGATATATCTATTTGTTATATTATCAAAGATAAATTTTGATTTTTTTTATGTTCATTTAAATAAGAAATGGTCCTACTTTAAATTTAAATTAACTATAGCTTTTGAACTATGAAACGTTATACAGGGTGATTATAATAAAAGTTCCACTTTCAAAATGTTTTAAAAAAACGAAATACTCGTCACAATCAGTTCAAATTCAAACTGAATATACTTGAAGAAGAGGAAAACGGTATGGTATCAAAAAAAAGTTCCACCGATTTTTCCATCCAATTGGGTATGACCTTGCCGTGGTGGATGGGCTTTCCACTCATAGTGTCACAACTGTTGAATGGCTCCGTCAAAAAACCGAAACAATCCAGCACATTGAACACTACAGTTATTTTATTGCGCAGCTCATGTCAAATACATTGTCATTTCGATTCAAAATATTCCCGGTAGCCAAATTCATTTTTATGCAACTTACAGTGCCCTCTGTTCATATACTTTGGAACTTTTTTGAATGCCGTACCGTTTGTCCTTTCTTCAAGTATCTTCAGTTCAAATGTGAACTCATTGTGACGAGTGTTTCTTTTCTTACATTATTTTGAAAGGGAACTTTAATTATTATCACCATGTATATTAATATACTATTGTTTTCCAAAAATGTTATTTTTTCTCGAAATAAAGATTAAATAAATAAACTACTTGGCCCTTTCTTATCTTTTCTATTAGTATGGAGCTGACCCAACACTTTTAGATAGAAACAACGAAACATTATCACTCTAAAATTCTACTTTGTGTCAGAAAAAAATCACATCCATTTCTGCGGTTGCTATTTTTATCTTTCCAAATTATTCTTCAGTTGGCATTTTTGTGACAGAGCTCCAGATTCATGGCATTTCCAAACCTTTAATGCCAGCGTACCGTGTTGTCATCCATTTTCAATCGTGTGGGGTGAGGGTAGGGAATCGAACCCGACAACAGGTGGCACTAAAAGCCTATCTATCACCTGAGAAATATTTCTCGTCTTGATCCGTGAGGAAACATTCCTCTCAAAAGCAATAACAGAAACAACTCTCCCTTCTTAAAATCCCCTCCCAAAAGGAAGATCTCTTGTCAAACTTTTCGGGGACACAATTTTCCCGGATATTTGTCCGCTTCTCCTGAAAGGAAACTCCTTTTTTTTTTCCTTCTAAAAACTTTTCTTCCTTTAACTAGAAGAAGAAAACTCCTTTATGAAATCTGGACTCCGTGGAGGTGAGGGGGGGAGGAAGGAATCTTCATTTAATAAAGGAAACGATTGGGATTGAGAAACTCTTGCAAAGTATATGTTAGCTGCAGGCATTTTATTTTTTTGTTGTCCTTAATGTCTGTGGGATGATGGACAAAGTTAGAATGAGGAGGCAATTTTAATGAATTCAAAATAAATAAATTAATGACAGCAATAAAAATTATGGTGGTGTTTGTGATATTCAGCATCTTGCTTTTGTTAATCGAACTGTCTGGTGGGAATTTCCCGGTTCTTCTCCTAAATAGTAATTTTTGTGGAAAAAACAGAAATTTTTTAAAATCTCAGAACTTTTTACGATTTTGAAAAGCCCGACTTGTGACATCAGCTGCTGGTGAACATGAGGGCGGATTTTCCATCAGCTTGTGGTTTTGTTGTAGGCACTGCTTCAAAATCGATAGCGTTTGGGAAGTTCAGCATCTCGCCTGGTGAGTCGGACTATCTGGTGGGAGTTTTCCGAGATTTTTTTTCGATGCGATGCATGTAAAGATGGGGTAGTTCTCTTTAAAAAGACTTCTAGGAAGGCACTTCCCTCCTTCTTCAGAGACTTGAAGGCAAGTTCAAACTACTACCTACGGGTGTTCTATCATAACAGAAGCTCCCTTCCCTCCTTATGAGAACACACGGGTTCTTAGACTTGGTTTAGATGTTGCTGTATACCAAGTGGGATAAGAAAAAAAATTTTTTGAAAAAAAAATTTGGGGTTCGCTGTAGAGTTATTAGAAATCGAATTACAACTGCTATCAAATTTTAAGCAGGGATGTTTTTCAAGGTGTATCTGAATCAAACACAGAGAGTATTAGGAAGGAAATAGAGGTTCATCGGGGATATTCGAATCAAAAACAGGATGCTCATCAGGGAATTTATGAAGATGGCAGGGGACATCAAATTTAAAAACAGGTTGTTTTTAAGAGATATCAGAATAAAAAACAGGTATATTTTAGGATATATCAGAAACAAAAACAATTAGAGATATAAGCATCAAAAACCTGTTGTTCTTCAGGAATATCAGAAACAATAATAGTATCTAAATCAAAAACAGGGTATCTAAATAAGGGTATCTAAATCAAAAACAGGTTATCAGGCTACAGGTATCAGAATAAAAAACAGGATGTTCTTCAGAGGATATCAGAATCAAAAACAGGTTGTTAGAACAGATGTTAAAAAACAGTCCAGATTAGAACAGATGTTCTTCTAATAATCAAAAGCAAGTTGTACCTCTGTAAATATCAGAATCGAAAAAGGATGGTCTTTTTGAAATAAGAATCGAAAACAGGATGTTCTTTAGGGGGATATCAGAATCAAAAACAGGATGCCCGTGAGGTATCAGAATCAGAAATGGGGTGTTCTTCAGTGGAAATCAAAAATCAAGAACAAAGCGGTAGGGTATAATAATCAAAAGCAGGTTGCTTATCTGGGAATATCTGAATCAAAAAAATAGCAGAAGACATCAGAATCAAAAACTGTTGTTCTGCAGAGGGAGTGACAGAGTCAACTGTCAGGGTCACGATTCGATAGAATTGATAATAACTGTAAGGGAGTTCATTGCATTTAATTCCACCGATAAGCTGTCCTCCTCGGGTCGGTCTCCAGATTTATCCACACGAGTGAGCTGATGACACAAAGGCATCTGCGCCGCAACTTTGCCTTTCATCCGTCTCGTAATCAATCAAAGGAGGTCTGATTAATAGCAGCCTCCTTTATGGCCATGCATTTTAATCCCGTCAGATTGATCCGCACTCGTTAATTAATGTTTATGGAAAGTGATTTTGAAGGAAGGCGGGGCCGAAAACTGCGCCGCAGCAACCCGTCAGCAAAACTGCCCCGACTTTTGATGCAAATATTTTGATAAACTTCCAAATGCTGAATTCAACTCGCCTCCTCTGATCAAAGGATATTTTTAGGAGGATGCATAAAAAATGTACTGATCGATAAAAGCTCTCCTTTAATGTTCTCATAAAACTTCGCAATTTTTGTTTTTTGTTTTTCACTTCAACTTTAAACGATCAGTTCGGTTCGTTTCATTCTTTTCAAATACGGTTTTGCTTTAGAACTTTTTTTATAATCATGTGAGGTCAGTAGTCCTCAAAAAAATACTTGGAAAGGAAATAAAGGAGATTATAAGATGTTATTTAAAACAGATTATCGGTCTGGCGCTCGGTTCACCAGATTTCGGGTCCAGGTGGTGGCATGGATATTTGTGAGTGGTTCGGAATCCACTTTAAACTGAGCTTTTATCCCTAAAGTTGCTGTTATCTCCTCATCACCCGTCGGTTAAACAGTAGCTCCCGGTCTGTTTAGCCCTCTTGTGCACAAGATGACTGTAGAGCGACAAGCCAAGCCACTCAGGATTTTTTTCATTTCTAAAACAAATAAATATTATTTTACCATGTGGCTTCATTTGCGTGTGCTTTATATGTGGCTAGACATGCGTGTTATGTGTGTTTTCATGTACTTTATTTCATAAATATTAACTTTCTCTATATTGCCATCTCCATTAGAGCATGCAGCTTGCAATACATAGAAAGTTAATCTGTATGCCATATGCAACGGCTGCATGAGCAAGGGCTGTTACTCATTTAACACTACCCAGGGTGCACATATAGCTTGAAGATAGGCAACAGACGCGAGTCACACTACCCCCACAACGTTCTAGGATCCTATTAGATCGAGACCTACGGTTCAAAGTGGATTCCGAACCACTACAAACATCCAATGTTCCATTACAGGTGACTTTTCTATGACCAGTTATTTTTGATATAGAAGTATTATTTGGTATAAAGTATTATACCTAATCATGAGTATATAACAGAAAGTGTTTTTAATTCTATATTGCGATATTTCATAGTTTTTGATGACAAAGAAAATACTTCCTTAAAGCAGCGAACACGTTTGAAAGATTTTATTGAACCTTTATAGTTGACCGCTTAAAAGTTCAATATAACATTTAAAAGAGGACTATTTAACGTAAGTAATTTCAATGGTTAAGATTTTCATAGACAATAAAATCAACCGACCATATTATAGCAATAAAATGAACCAATTATATTATAGCAATACTACAGAATGAAGAAGTCATATTATAGCAATAGAATGAACAAATCATATTATAGCAGTAGAATGAACAAATCAATGTTATAGCAATAGAATGAACAAATCAATCATATTATAGCAATAGAATAAACAAATCAATAGAATCAACAAATCATATTATAGCAATAGAAACAACCAATCATATTATAGCAATAGAATTAACCAGCCATATTATAGCAATAGAATTAGCCAACTATATTATAGCAATAGAAAGAACCAATCCTATTATAGCAATAGAATGAACCAATCATATTATAATAATAGAATGAACAAATCATATCATTCTTTTCAATTTAAAGGTCAAAAATATAAACAAGTCGAATCCATGAATATTATTATAATATCCATGAATATATGGTACAAGTCGAATCCATGAATGTTTATCGGTGAAACCCTGTATGAAAACTCCAATCGAATTAGTTTGCACTATACATAATTTTGTGTAACAGTCTTTATATAAAAATTTATTCTTTACCTACAATTGTCCATTTAATGTCTTCCAAAACCAGTAATTACCTCTGTATACGTCCCTGGGGTACGTAGGTTCTCTGTCATAGATACAGAAAATTATTAAAATAAAAGCAAACAAAGTTAGGTCGATGAACACACTTAAGTGAAAATTTGTCTGTTTTTCGTACTTGGACCTGAGTTGAGACTGGATGCTTACTAAAAATCTGTCCAAAGAACGTTGCTCCTGGCTTCTCCTCAAAATGTTTCGAAAATGGGACCTTGTCTGACTATTTCAAGCAACTATTATTTAGGAGGGTACAACTCTGCAAAATGCGGCAAATCTCAATTTGGCAAAGAAGTACAGCAGTAGAGCACAGAAGTCGCATTCAAACAAGACGTATATCAAGATGCCGCTGTATCATGAAATCAAAATTGGAAATGTGCCACTCTGAAATGAAGATCTTAATTCACTTGTTTTTCAAAGAATAACTATATGTAGTTTAAACATAACACAAATTGTAAATCAGTCGCGTAAAAATTGCTTTTTTAAAAAACAACAACAGATTTTTGAAAGTTTTATTGAAATATCAAGAATTATAAAATCGAATAATACGCAGTAGTATCATCAATCATCATAAATGGGCGCCTTACACACATGCTTTAATCCATTAAATAAAATGACTTCTCCTTCCTTGAAAGGAGCACTAGATTGGTTTTATAAATCCTCATTCACAATCAAACTACTGCAACAATGGCGGTCACAGTTAGACATTCAGGTTCCTGGGGTGGGGTGGGGAGGAGGGAAGTAAAAGATCTTGAACCCCAGAAACAGAATTTTCCCAAAAAGAAAAAACCTTCCACAAAAAAAAAAGAAAGAAAAGAAAAAGAAAAAGAGAAATAAACCTCCAAAGAAAAGTCTCTCTCTGGCCATTCAGCAGAATTTATGAACCGAAAAGCAGTAATGATGAAGTTCAAAAAAAGTCCCAACAAAGTATTAAAAAGCTACGACAAAGTTCAAAAAATTTGCCTTTTTCTTGCCGTTTCTGAAAAGCTGCCCAATTCCCCCTTTTTTTTTTTTTATTATTATTATTATATTTGAACTGAATCATTATTCCCTTTCTGCCATTTTTTTTTTTTTTTCGTTTAATTCGTGTAAAAATGGCATGAAAATTCGTAAAAATAAAGACAAATTCCTTTTGTAGATTTATGTGACCTTCTTCGAATCTCAAATATAATAAAATGAATCCATTTTAATAGTTTTGTTCTTAAAAAAGAGATTTCCAACCTTTTCAAAATTTTTAATGACATTTAGTATTTTACCATCTATTTAGCATAAAAAAATGTCATCATTATGTTATGCAAAGCAAGTTTTTGCAATTTTTATTAAGTTTGATTTGCGTTTTATTATGCGTTAATCATCCATGTCATTGTGTGATGTCTTCACAGTTTAATAGTTTGTCACTCTACGGTCATCTTGTGCGCACGAGGGTTAACAGACCGGGACCTACAGTTTAAAGTGGATTACGAACCACTCACATACATCCATGCCACCGCCAGGATTCGAACCTGAAGCCTGGGATACCAAAGGCCAGAGCGCTAGCCACTTGGCCACCAGGTGGCTATCTTTTTAGAGGGCACTTATGAGTCAACATTATGATGGTGAAATGAAATATGGACATTGTGTAGCAACCTCCTTTTGTACCCCCTGATTCATGCTGAATCTGCTGCATATCTAAAAAGTTCTAGCAATAAATAACATCTAGTCAAAGTACCGCTAAACAGCAATATCATTGTAAAAAAGAACCTTACAAAATTGGAGCAAATGTTTTCTGTCTATACAAAATACCATCTGAAGGACCCAGTATTTCCCGGGCTGACCTGAAAAGAATTCATGCAATAAGTAAGTAGAGATAAATAGGGCCTGAATGGCTGAGTGTCCAGCGCTCGGTATCATAGATTTCGCGTTCGGGTCCCGGAGGTGCCATGGACATTTATAGTGTTTCGGAATCCACTTAGACGTAGGTCCCAGTCTCATATGACTGTAGAGCGTCACAGAACCCAGTCAGACGTCTTCTCACCCACATCATTCCCAAACAGTAAAGGGGCCACTCAGCTCTAGGCACAATAATGTGGTGTGGCGTAGTAATAGTAGAGATAAATAATAATAAGGAGAAAAGAGAAAACACACTTATAAAATTAAAAAAAAAAAAAAAGGTTGTTTTTAATAATATTTTGTAAGCAAAAAAAAAACTTCAGAATCAAGTAAAAAATAAAATTTCAATTGAATATTTTAGGCAATCCGATGTACAATAGTTTAAGTTTCGACACTTAAAGAAGGTGCATAGAAATTTAATATTTTTTTTCTTCTAATGCAGCTGGCAAACACTTAGACAGCTATCTTGGATGCCTTAAGGCAAGAACTGCACAGACGTTACTCACTTTCCATTGCCCAGGGAGCGCGTGTAACTTGAAGATAAGCCACGGACGTGGAGTAACAATGCCCCTGCAACGCTCTACATATTAGACCGGAACCTACGGTTTAAAGCGGATTCCGAACCACTACAAACAGCCATGGATCCACCTGGACTCGAACACGAAACCTGTGGTACTGAGAGCCGGAGCACTAGCCACTCAGCCATTCAGGCCCATAGAAATTGAATATGATAATTTAAAACACGTGGTTTATTAAAATCTTTCTCCCCGAACTTTGACCCACCCATTTGAAACACTTTTTAGGGACACAGAAAAAAATTGAAAATACCATTGATTCAGGGCGTTAAGACCTCGTCCTAAACTTCTCCTGAAATTGCAGGAATTAAACAGAAATTGAGGGGAGAGAGAGCATCGTTTTAAGGCTTTGTCTTACTTAGGCCTATGTGCATACCAGAAGTGAAATAATGGATTTGTATACGAAACAAACAGACTTTCAAAATTGAAAATACCATTGGATTCAGGGCGTTAAGACCTCGTCCTAAACTGAAATTGCAGGAATTAAGGGGCAGAAATTGAGGGGGAGAGAGAGCATCGCCAAGGTTTTAAGTAGCTTCTGTCTTACTTAGGCCTATGTGCATACCAAAAAATAATGGATTTGTATACGAAACAAACAGACTTTCAAAATTGAAAATACCATTGGATTCAGGGCGTTAAGACCTCGTCCTAAACTGAAATTGCAGGAATTAAGGGCAGAAATTGAGGGAGAGAGAGCATCGCCAAGGTTTTAAGTAGCTTCTGTCTTACTTAGGCCTATGTGCATACCAGAAGTGAAATAATGGATTTGTATACGAAACAAACAGAAAAAATTGAAAATACCATTGGGGCGTTAAGACCTCGAAACTGAAATTGCAGGAATTAAGGGGCAGAAATGAGGGAGAGAGCATCGCTAAGGTTTTAAGTAGCTTCTGTCTTACTTAGGCCTATGTGCATACCAGAAGTGAAATAATGGATTTGTATACGAAACAAACAGACTTTCAAAATTGAAAATACCATTGGATTCAGGGCGTTAAGACCTCGTCCTAAACTGAAATTGCAGGAATTAAGGGGCAGAAACAGGGGGACTTAGCTTCTGGCAAAATAATGGATTTGTATATTGAAAATTGAAAATACCATTGGATTCAGGGCGTTAAGATCTCGTCCTAAACTCCCTGAAATTGCAGGAATTAAGGGACAGAAATTGAGGGGAGAGAGCATCGCCAAGGTTTTAAGTAGCTTCTGGGCCTATGTTACCAGAAGTTAATGGATTTGTATACGAAACAAACAGACTTTCAAAATTGAAAATACCATTGGATTCAGGGCGTTAAGACCTCGTTAAACTTTGCAGGCCTATGTAGCTTCTGTCTTATAGGCCATGTGCATACCAGAAGTGAAATAATGGATTTGTATACGAAACAAACAGACTTTCAAAATTGAAAATACCATTGGATTCAGGGCGTTAAGACCTCGTCCTAAACTGAAATTGCAGGAATTAAGGGGCAGAAATTGAGGGGAGAGAGAGCATCGCCAAGGTTTTAAGTAGCTTCTGTCTTACTTGGGCCTATGTGCATACCAGAAGTGAAATAATGGATTTGTATACGAAACAAACAGACTTTCAAAATTAAAAATTCCATTTCAAATTTCTTCTGAAAATCACGGAATACACAATTTATAACTTTTCCCACCAAGTTTTTCCAGAGCTTCACCATTTTATCTCCGTTTCAAACGGCACTATATGTTAGGTGTGTCTGCAGGTATTGACCTGGAATGAAGGTTAGAAGCTAATTGTAAAAGTGTGAGGTTTTTGAGCATATACCTTAATTATTTCTTCAATTATTTCTATTAGCTCACACTCTCCTCACACTCTTGTTCAAATTTTCAATTGTTCATAAATTTCAATTGTTTCATCGTTATTCATCCACTCGAGTTCAAATACATTTTTTAACTCAACTCGCAGTGCATGACACTGGATGTTAATATAGTTTTTTTAAACATTAATTCAGTAATTAAATTTAATTAATTAATTTAATTTTTTTAGGTTTAAGATTAAGATTTAAGATTTATCTAACAATATACGGCGCCAGATAAACTTAAAAAATGAATGAAAATTATTTATAAAGGACTTTCTGTAGCAGAGTGAAAAAAAAAGTAGGAATTGACTTTAATAGTTTTTATATTACTTGTTTAATTGAGGGATTGATCAAGTTACTATAGGGATAACTGCTTGATTTTATTCAAGAGCTCTTAACTACAATAAAGACTGCGACTTCGATTTTGAATTAATAGAAGTAGCAATAGCTTTAAAAGTAGATCTGCATAATTAAAGAATTTCCGTGGAATAAAAAGCATCTTCCGTAATAATATTATTTTGAGCGCTTAAAAACGTTATCGCAATACTTAAATGAATAGCAAAATCTTCAAGCACGCTATTTGGGTCCTACTCATGAACTCAAAAATAACTTAAATGAATCTCCGTATTATTCTTTTATCTAAAAGAAAAATCACCTGAACGTTTTTTGTTTTTTTTCTCAAAAAGGTTAGAGCATATCTTTAAACTGATGTGATAAATTTTATAGTTGATTTCACACACTTTGACTCCTTCCACACGAGAATAAAATGTGACTCAGTTATTTGTCTATTCAGTATATGATATAGTCGGGGAGATGTTTGAAAAATGTTCTGAAATCTGATCCACTCTTTGCTGAAATCGAATCTTCTCTAATTCTGTCAAATTCACCGTTTATCCACAGCCTAACGAATGTTTCGATTCTTTGAAAATTCTCTAGTGAGAGGGTGAACAGTCAATTTGAGAGGAAATAAATAAAAAAAGATCGAAATATCAATGAAAAGTCTCTCAGAAAATACATCCAGTCGCCCCTCCCCCACATCCAATAAGGAGAACACTCAAAAACTCATCTCTTGCTTAAATGGACGATACTCATAGCACTGCCAATTTATGAGTCTTTCTCTCGGATTGAGATGTCTCGATATTTCTTCGCTCATCTACTGCATTATTGCATCCCAGGAAGAATGGAAAAGGTTCCACAGATATTCCAGAAGAAGACATTTTATGACATTTTGTTCTCCGGCAATGAAGAAGAGTGTTCTTTTTATTAAGGAGGAACCGAAAAGCTTTTATTTACCTTGATTCGGAGATAAAACATCAGGGTCTGGGTGGTTAAACTCCTCTCTTCTTTTTGCGTCGGCATCGCTTTTGAATTTGATCTGGGGGCGAAGAGATGCTTTATTGACGACTTTCGAAACACTTTACTTTTTCTCACTTCTCGGAGGAGAATTCCATTTTACGAGGGAGAAGAAAGCATTGGACCCTTGATCACTGAAAGCAAGCACCTTACCGAAGGGCGACGCTCCAGAGAAAACAAAGCACGCAGATTTATATCTGCAATAAGAATTTCAAATTGAAGCAGAATCTTTTCGAAAGGTCTTCGAGCCTTTTTGATTGGAAAAGATTTATTTTTGTTTTTCCAAAGTGTTGCATTGTTGATGAAATTTAGGTGGGGATGAAAATGGTCCATATAGGACAGTGGTTTTCTAACTCTTTGTTTCCAGGTTACCATAGGGATTACAGCTTCAGTTTATTCTACAACTCTTAGCTATGATTGATTAAGATTTTGACTGAGATTTTGAATTAGCAATAGCATTTAGTACAGTAGCATATAGCACAGTAGTCTGCATAATAAAAGCATTGCCATGGAATAAAAGCATCTTGCGTAGCAATATTATTTGGAGGGCTTAGAAAAGTATCGCAGTATTTAAATGAATAGCAAGCTTAAATCTAATCACTACTTTGATCCAACTAATCTAATAAAAATCACTGGGGAACACTGGGATATTCAGGTGGTATTTTATGTAGACAGAAAACATTTCTCCCAATTTGTAAGAATTTTTATTTTTCCTTCCCAGAATGGTATTGCAGTTTTGTGGTACTTTGACTTGAGGTTATTTATTGCCAGACATGTAGCAGATTCAGCATGAATCTGGGTATACAATGGAGGGCTTCAGCACAATATTCGTATTTCACTATAATAATGATGACGCATGAGAGTTCTCTAAAAGAAAACATCATCTGCAAAGACAAAGATCACACAATGATGCTTTATATTACATGAATATTTAATGATTTACACATAATAAAATGAAAATAAAATTTTAAAAAATGCAAAAACTTACTTCCACAACATAATGGCGACATCTTATGTTAAGTAAAAAATAAGTATTAAGACTTTTTATAGTAAATGTCATTAAAAGTTCAGAAATGGTTGGAAAAATTTTTTTAAGAACAAAACTATTAAAATGGATTCATTTTATTATATTCGAGATTCGATGCAGGCCGCATAAATCTACAAAAGGAATTTGTCGTAGCTTTAATACTTTGTTGGGACTTTTTTGAACTTGATCATTACTGCGTTTCGGTTCATAAATTCTGCTGAATGGCAGAGAGAGACTTTTCTTTGGAGGTTTCTTTCTCCTTTTTTTTTTTTTTAAAGAAGGTTTTCGTTCTTTTGGGGAATTTCTGTTTTTCGGGTTCAAGATCTTTTTTATCTCCCCTCCCCCACCCCCAAGAACCTGAATGTCTAACTGTGACCGCCATTGTTGCAGTAGTTTGGATTGTGAATGAGGAATTTATAAACCAATCTAGTGCTCCTTTCAAGGAAGGAGAAGTCATTTTATTTAATGGAGTAAAGCATGTGTGTAAGGCGCACATTTGGAGTGATTGATGAGAGTACTGCGTATTATTTGATTTTATAATTCTTGATAATTCAATAAAGCTTTCAAAGATTTGCTTTTTCTAAATAAGGATTTTTACACTAATGATTTACAATTTGTATCATGTTTAAACTTCATGTAGCTATTCTTTAAAAACAAGTGAACTTCATTTCAGAATGGCACATTTCCAATTTTGATATCGCAATACAACGGCCTCTTGGCATGCGTTTTGTTTCAATTGAGCCTTCATAAAACAATCAGGTAGGGCTCTCTATTCTGCTTCTCTGGCGGGAGAATTCACAAACAGTGACAGTCTTAATGATAATGTGCTACTTCTTCGCCATTTGGGAACGGGGAGTCAGAGGTCACAACTTGCATACGTTTAGCAGGCCTTTTCTGCCACTCAAAGTGGTATGCGACATATGTGTGGGGGTGCGTGCGTGCGTGTCGCATACCAAACATGCCGTGTCATACATACATATATATATATATCATATGTGTGCGTATGTGTGCGTGTGTGTTTATGCATTATATACGTGTGCAATATATCTAAAAAGGAATGATAAAAAACATTGACAAAACATGATCAACCACTCGTCACAATCAGTTCACATTTGAACTGAAGATACTGGAAGAAGGGGAAAACGGTACGGCATCCAAAACGCTCCAAAATATATTTTGATAGAGGGCGCTGTAAGCGACATAAAGATGGTGAATTCGGCTTCCAGTGATATTTTGAATCAAAATGACAACGTATTTGACATGAATCGCACATTCAACCAACTGTAGTGTTCAATGTGATTAATTGTTTCGATTTTTGACGGAAAAAATGACTTCCAAGCCCTTCAACAGTTGTGACAATGTCAGTGGAAAGCCCATTCACCACGACAAGATCATACCAAGTTGAATGGGAAAAATCGGTGGACCTTTTTGGAACTTCTTTTTGATTCCATACTGTTTCTCCCTTCTTCAAGTATCTTCCGTTCAAATTTGAACTCATTGTGACGAGTCGTTCTTTTTTACAGCATTTTGAAAATGGGACTTTAATTATAATCACCGGTATATATCAAAAAAGTTTGTCCAATAAAATAAGTAACTGTAAGGAAAAAATTATCAAAATTACTTTTCTAAATTAATTTGAATCTTTTGATATTAATAAAGTTCTCTTTCTTCTTTAAATAATTTTAAAACTGTTATCCATAAAATATTTTAACTACTACATAAAATCATATCATAGAAAACCTCAAACAACTTTTTGTAATGAGAGCAGATAAAGAACCTTTTTAATTAAATGTCCAAATTGGTTTTCTTTTTCCAATTTGCATTTCACTTGAAACAAAGCATTTTTCGTTTGAAGTTTCTTTTCTTTTTATGCATCATTAATCTTTCCAATAATTTCGCGTAGTTTTAATCAAAATATTATAAAAGTATTTTCATTTGTACTCAAGTATTTAAATTAAAAACTGTACAAAAATTATTGCAATACGTGCAATTATACAATTCTTATTTTAGTTATGACTTTTTTGTTTAACTTTTTAAGATCACGCTGAATAAAAATATCCAATTTCTTCTTCTTTGAGGATCCAGTTGAAATAATAGCTTTCTTTTCTTTTTAAATGTCCAGTTAAATCAAAAGAGTTTTGATTTCGCATTAATTCTCTTATTAACTTAATAATTTTTTTAAAAATTTTGTCTTTTACCAAAACTATTGCAAGGGAATAAGATGTGTATTTATTAAAACAAATAAAAATATAATGAGTTTTAAAATTAAATTGAAATGAATTATCCAAGATAATAAAAATATTTTGCATACATACTAGCTTTCAAAAAACGAAAGAAATTTCTGACGAAGTTAGTAAATTTTCGTAAAATTCACGCATTATGCTTAACATGTTATCAGACTCGTCGTCTAGTGATGCAGCTAGCCTGCAAGAGGGCTTGGGTTCGAATTGACATTGTTGTAGCCACTGCTTTGAGAAACAAGGAGATTCGATAGAGATTGTGACAATGCGTTTCGTATTGATAATCTATTTGAGGGAATTTTCCAAGTTTTCTCCTATACAACACGTAAATGAAGGCAGTTGCCTTAAAAATTATGCATGAAGGCTCTTTTCTCCCTTCTTCGGCATCATTTTCTAATTTGGTTTTGATCGATTTGAGAAAGATAAGTGAAAGAGTGGAAAAACAATTATCGTACTCGTAAAATAAATATTTTTTAATGATTTCATTCTTTTTTTATTTCGTTTATATTAATATATTTTTTATATTTCATTCTGAGTGATATATTTCGTTACAATGCGCATTTCATATCATTACTATCCCATTTACAGAATAATAGTAAGCACTAAAATAATAACTCATTCTGTTTCAATGTTTCACTCAATAAAATGTCTAGAATGGATCTAAATCTAATAGGGGAATATATAAATTTACATGTGGTCCGCGGAGTTAGGATGCATTTCCAAAGTGGCCCACAAGATCATTTGGGTTGGACACCCCTGCACTATATTAACCTATTTCAGATATTTTCATTCATTTGTGAAGCACTGTTTGATGTATGACAAATTTCATTCAATTGTAGTCAATAAAAATTTCTAAATCCCAATTTTGCTATTCTTTTTCCTTTGATTTTTATTTTGATAGATAAGAGAAAAATTAAACTCTATAAGAAAATAAATGTTAGTGACATTTAACACAACATATGTCAACTTTTATAGAAACTATTGAATTTAACGTGTTATTAAATAGAAAATGCGTAATTTTGGAGTCGCCGTTAGACTGAAACCTCAATTTAGAAATGTCAGACAAAAGGAAAAATTTTCACAACACTCCATCTACTATAAAAATTGAGCAAATCCAAAGAGTCATCTAATTTCCTATATTTTTAAAACAGGATCACAGATATCCTTTTTAATTATTTTCTGAATTACATGATTTCTTATTTTTAAAAAGACTTTGGAGGGATTTCATACTCTGCAATTTCCAATTGGATGTATAGAATACGATGCTTCCATTTCGCTCGAAGCTGTTCGAAGATTTAATGGCGGAACAGCTTCCATAAAACGGGCATAGATACTCTCGAGCGCTCTCGAGGACTGAAACCACAAGAAAAAGGAAGGAATTTTCGGAACAGACCCCTCTGAGATCTTTGGAGCTTCATAACAAGAATTTATGCGAACTCCTCCGGAATGGGATATTTTCTCGAAGCGGTCATCTCGATTTGCTTTTTGGGGAGCAGGGCCTTGGGGGGCGGAGGGAGGAGGGTTGTAAAAACGCGGCCCGCGGGAAGAAATTCGCTGATGAAGCCCCCCCCTCTGTTGGTCGGGCCATAAATACTCTCGCTTCTGAATTGTGTCGCGCCTTCTTGCCGAGTGAATCATTCGAGGCAGATGCGTCTTCTCGATGCCATAAAGCATCCACCACTCGGAAGGACCATGCTGAAACAAGGATGTCCTGATACTACAAATGCATCTTAATTTGCACATTTTCTCCATACCATTATTCATATTCCTTTACCATTCATGATTCATATACCGTTCATAATTCCTAGTTGAATCCCTGCGGTAATTCAAGCAGCTGCTGTACAATAGATCACAAGCCACGAGCCAGATTTGAGGAATGATATTGTCATGCTGAAGTAATGTCCATTGTCACACGATATCAACAATCCAAAGATATGTTAATCTTCTTCGTGTTTCAAGGTTCATCTATCGTATTAAAATTAATTGATACTTATCGTAATTTTCATTAAAGTTTATTGTTGAATAGCACGTTTCATATAACCAAAATTACCAAGAACTATGCTAAAAACAAGAATGTCTTGATAGTACAAATGCATCTCAATTTGCAAATTTTCCCCCCATTTTCCCAATTTACCATTCATAATCATTTACCACAAGGATTCATAATTCCTAGTTGAATCCCTGTGGTAATTCGAGCAGCTGTTGTACAATAGATCACAAGTTCGGATCCATTAGCCCCCATCCAGATTTCAGGTATGATATTGTCATACTGAAGTAGTGTTCACTATCACAAGATATCAACAACCCAAGAACATGTTAATCTTCTTCGTGTTTCGAGTTTCATCCATCATGTAAAAATTAATTGCTACTTATCGCAATTTTCATTAAAGTTTATTGTTGATTAACATGGTTCATATAACCAAAAACGATTTAAAATCGTGTTCTATAAGGTGACGTGTCACCTCTAGCAAAGCTTTTTAAAATTTAATTAAATAAGCTATATTTAAATATATTATATTAATTAAATATACTATAGTAAGCAAGCAGATTATTTTTGGCAAATAAATACATATGAAAAAATATAGACTCTATTGAACAAACAGACTATATTGAACAAATGGACTACAGAGAAAAGATTCTATTGAAAAAAACTATATTAGACGTATGGACTATATAGAATATATAGATTCTATTGGACAAATACACTATATAGAACACATAGATTGAATTGAACAAACATGATATATTTAACAAATATATTACATAGAACTAAACATATATATAAAATACATATAACTTATAGACTATTGACCAAACACATTATATTGGACAAATGGATTATATAGAACATATACTCTATTGAATAGATTATATCGGACAAATATAGAACCCATAGATATCATTTAACAAACTCTCTGGTCTCAAGAAGGTCTCTGTTCTAGATTATCTCTGGTCTCTCTGGAAGCAAAAAAGCCCTTTTATGATATAGTACACTAAAAATTTCAATTTGAAGCCTTCACTAAAGTTACCACAGCATTTAACATTCTTAGAAGGTAAAAGGCACTTGGAAATTTAATAAATAGACTGTTTTTCGTTACTTCAGGATATTCATGAACAGTTCCTGGTGAATACAGACATAAAAAATCACCCTTTCAGGGAGTAATTTGAACAAGTGCGTCACGTCTGCGTAGGGTCTTCTGGACTATTACTTGACTTCCAACGTAGGCTTTCCACTCAGAATAGAATGTAGGCCGAGGTATTTGAGGTATTGGCCGACCACAAATTGTCCAAGTGATGAATAAACCACAAATCAAAGACACCGTTTCAAAACAATATGTTAAAAGTGTATCCCCAACCTAAGGGAGGATCAATGTGCGAATGGAAATTCGTAATGAAAAGAACGCAATGAAAGAATGAAACAAAAAATTATTAACGCAGACAAACTGAAAAGCAAATGGAATTTCATAATGAAAGAAAATTTAATATTGTTTAATGGGACAAGAAATACTTCGTTTCTTTGGTCATTAAATACTAATACTTCCCCCTCGAGACTCAAAATTATGACAAAAGAATGAAAATAATTCCAGCTTTCATTTTGACGATTAATAAAGGAAGTTCGATTTTTTTCTGCAGGAAAAATGTCCTTCTCTTTGTAATAGCACAAACGAGAACTGAGAGCATTCTTTTTTTTTTTTTGTACTCATGAACGTACACCATTTTTCAGAAAAAAAGAACAAAAAAACGTGCAATTAAATTCATTTCCATTTTTTCCCCCAATGTTTCGCGAATTTCTCTCCATCAAAAACATATGCATATTAAGAAAAATTGTTGTAAGGAAAAACAATTGGAAGTCTTCTAATTCTTTGGCTCCATTACTTCTTTGGGTGGGGAAAAAAAGTTCGCAAGAAAAAAAATGATCCCTCCCTAGTTTATCTCGTTCATTCTTATAATTCGCGAAATAATTTTGAAAAGGGAAGACGTTTTAATGAAGGGGGAGGGAAACAAATCGAGCTTTTTGTATTTCAATTTCAGTCAGAATTCCTTTATTATTCCTTTTCTTTCCTTTCTTCTCAAAACTCTCGGACGAATTTTATCTTTCAATAACAGGTTAATTATCTCCATTACTTTTTTTTTTTCCTTCTTTAAATCACATTGTAGGGATTTTTTCCCCCTTTTTGTCCGAAACATCGATCCTGACGGGGAAATCTTTTTTGTCCCTTCGCTTGTTTTTCTTCAACAATGAATCTCAAAATCAGAATGTATTTTTTTAGTGGAAGAAAAAAATACATTTCGAATCTGATATTTGATCTCGACAATTTACTTTGAAGAAAGTAAAACAGTTTTTCGACATTTGGATTTTTTTAATAAATGTGTAAAGGAAAAATAGAATTTTTAGAATATATCGATAACTTGAATAATGTTTTAAGAAAAACTAATATAAAAAGAATGGAGATATATCTGTTTGTAATAATATCCAAACTAAATTTTGATTTTTTTTGTTCATTTAAAATGAGAAATGGACCTACTTTAAATTTTAATTAACTATAGTTTTAGAACGATGAAACGTTATACAGGGTGATTATAATAAAAGTCCCACTTTCAAAATGCTTTAAAAAAAGAACCACTCATCACACTGAGTTCAAATTTAAACTGAAGATACTTGAAGCAGGGGGAAACGGCACAGCATCAAAAAAAAGGTTCCACCAATTTTTCCCATCCAAATGCCGTGGTAGATGGGCTTTCCACTCACAGTGTCACAATGTTAGATGACTTGAAAGTCATTTTTTCCGTCAAAAAAAACAGCAACTCTCAAACACATTGAACACTACAGTTGGTTGAATGTGCAACTCATGCCAAATACGTTGTCATTTCGATTCAAACTATCACTGGCAGCCGAATTCACTTTCTTTAGGCCACTTATAGCGCCATCTATCGACACATTTTGCTACTTTTTGGATGCCATACGGTTTCTCTCTTCGTCAAGTATCTTCAGTTCAAATTTGAACTCAATGGGACGAGTGGTATAATTATAATCACCCTGTATATATATTCATAACCAACGATTCCGAACCACTGTAAACATGCGTGGCACCACCGGGATTCGAACCCTTTGATACCAAGGGCCAGAGCACTAGCCACTCGGCCATGGGGACCTGATGTGTCCTCTGACAGCGCCATCTATCGACACATTTTGCTACTTTTTGGATGCCATACGGTTTCTCCCTTCGTCAAGTATCTTCAGTTCAAATTTGAACTCAATGGGACGAGTGGTACTTTAATTATAATCACCCTGTATATATATTCATAACCAACGATTCCGAACCACTGTAAACATGCGTGGCACCACCGGGATTCGAACCCTTTGATACCAAGGGCCAGAGCACTAGCCACTCGGCCATGGGGACCTGATGTGTCCTCTGACTACCAACGTTCCATCCTCACTTTTCAGACTGGCAGATAACATATAGTAGTAATGCAATGGAGCGCGTCCTCCTATTTTAAAGGAGCAGAAAGGTGGGGCAAACATCTACCGTCCTTTTCATACTAGAATTGGCGCGGCATCGCCCCTTGGCGTCTTTTCCTGTGTGCAATTATTTAGAAAACGTAAACGTGTTGCGAAGCGATTCTGAACATTCTGAGATCACTTCTTCTTCTCAAGTCATGCATTTATTTCACTATATGCTTACTAATAAGCAGATGCAAGATTTACTATTTTGCTTATAACTCTTCTCATTTTGTATAAAATATAATATAACATTACAAAAGCTCATGCAAAGGAATATTTTATTTTAAAATCCTTTTGGAGGGAAAATTTAATAGAATATAAACGTCACGATATTTGGAATAAATTGAATTTACAACTAAAGATTATAAACCATTTCTTTCGAAAATCATTGTTGTTCTAACGCGGCTGGCAATATAGCGTCAAATAATATTCATGCCATAAGCAAGGGCTGCGCCGCTGTGACACCTTGAGCACTACCCAGGGGACACCGGAATTTTGAAGATAAGATATGGACGCGAGTAACACTACCTAACTAGGACCTACGCTTTAATGTAGATTCCGAACCACTACAAACTTCCACGGGACTGCCGGGACTCGAACTCGAAAACTTGCGGTACCGAGCGCTAGCCACTCGGCCATCAGGCCCCTTGTAAATCGTTGTAAGATAATAAACCTCTTTCTCCCTTCTTGCCAATAACATAAAATAGTAATAGCCAACAATAAAGACTGTTGGCAAAAATCGCCAAACTACTATTACAAATGTTAAACTATAAGTCTCGTCGATTGGGATTTAAAAGTTCAAAGGACCATATTATCCAGGCGGTGCATGGATGTTAGTAGTGGCTCGGAATCCATTTTAAGCCGTAAGTCCCAGTCTCCTATGACAGTAGAGCGTCACAGTCTGTCTTCTCACCCACATCATTCCCAAACTGTAAAGTGCAACTTGGCTCTAGGCACAGGGATGTGGTATAGTGTAGTAATAGTAGTAGTAGACCAGATTGCACCGTTTCAATTCGATTAATTTAATTCACTGAATAGCCAATGAAATAGAGCATGAAAATTTTACAAGAATACCACCGAAATGAAAATTAATAATTGCATCCAAGCGCATTTTAAGAAGAAGTTCTTACTATTATCGTTGTTCCTTTGTTGTATATGCGATGTAAATTATAAATACCTTTAAAATTTTTCAATGCAAGTCGACAGTGCCTGCTTCTGATATATTCTATTTTATTTGAAAATTTCTGCGCGTCTTCCTCAGTTTTAATCGGTAAACGATGTTTCGCAACAGAGTCGCAAACGAGATCAACAGCCCTGGAATGAGAAATTTAAAAGATTTTCGCCTCCAGAATGCGAGCGGGGGCATCGGATTTCGGGAAAAGTTTCTCCCGATCCGATTTTCGGAGGCAAGAGCTTTGAAGGGATTCGCCGCCAACTTTCCGGAAAGTTGAAGTGAGGGAGCCAATTTTTCCCGTGTGCGGGAAAAGGGGTTCCAGTTTCGAGGAGGGGCTTAATGCGCTTTCAAATCCTCCGACCGGTCCCGAAGGCGATCGAAGTGCTCTCCGGAGAAGTGGGAAAACGGGAGAATTAAAGGGAGTGTGACCACCGGTGTTAGATCTCTGTAGCTATACCAGCTATTTGGTGGAAAAGATCTGCCAGTTGTAGGATTTAAAGGTCAAATCAAGATTGGATAGGAAGATTGAGTATGTACATGGCACATATCTACACAGAAACAAAAAAGTGTTTAATAATATCATATAAGTGACAGGTTTGGTTTGTCGCTCTACGGTCATTTTGTGCAAACTTTAGGCTAAGTAGACAGGGACCTACAGTTGAACGTGGATTCCGAACCACCAATAAATATCCATACCACAGCCAGGACTGGAATCTGAAGCCTGTGGTACCAAAGGTCAGAGTGCTAGCCAATTGGCCATCAGGCCGCATAGATAGGACAGGAGTTAAACAATTAAAAGGAAATAAATGAATTAAAAGGATAAATACTGAAGAAATAAAATGAAATTTTTAAATTGAAAAGGAATAGGGATAAAAGTCCAAACGAAATGCAGGGAATCCGGTGTAAATGTTGCTGGACATAGCATCTAGTAGGAGGAGTCTTTAACGAAGAGGCAAAAGCACCCTTTAATCAGGACTTTAGAACATTTTAACTTGTCGCCTACAACAAACAAAAAATTACACTTAAGTAGGCATTCAAGCGACTCTGAAATAATCTTCCCGGTGTATTCAGTTTTCAGCACTTTAATTTTCATTATTGGCTTAAAGATCTGGAAAATTCAAGCCGTGATTTATGTGGTGTAAAGATTGGAAGCTGTTAAACCAAAATAACTTATGTTCGATTTTTAATCGAAATCGTTTTCAATTTGATTGTCTCCTTAAAAGCTCTCCGGAGCCTTTTCCTTAACAAAAAAAAAAGAAAATACACCAAAGTCGAGACCCTTGTTCTTTAAGACAGAAGGGAGCAGATCTGAATTACAATCACGTTCCATCACTGGAAATGACTTTCGGCTTGAAGATCCCTCAAAAGGAAAGGTCAGGAATCCGACCTCCGATTTTACTATATCTTGGTGCGATAATGTGTCATGGGCACCCTTTCTAAATGTATTAAATATCTGCTCTCTGCTCATTACAATCCGTTTCTCGCCCTGTTTGCACCACGGGGAGGGATCATTACTCCATACCACCCCCTCCCCCTGGGTATTCCTCAAAAGAGTCGAAACAAATGTTCGGCCATTAACGGGTAAAAGGGGACATTAAACTCTTCTCTCTCCAAGAAGCAAATCTTTCGCTGAAGTGGCACGAACCGCAATGAATCGCCGAAATCCGATAAGGAAAATAACTCGGATTTTAATTCGAATCGCTATCGGAACACTTCAACTCCAATCCACCCACCTTTTGGCGCCCTTTCGGGAACCGTAGATTGGGGTGGGGGTGGAGGGAGGAAACATCTCGGAAATCGAAGTCTATGAAAAATCTTTTGCATGAAGACGATTGTGCCTGTCGATCCCCAATCCTCCAGTGACAGTTTTGAAACCTCATTACTCGCGCCCCCTATAGGGGGGATGGAGGGATGGATGGATCTCCCCTCTTATCGTGCGCGTCGCATTAGGGGAGTCATTCATTGTGCGTCGTAATTACCCCTTTTTCCGATCCGGGTGCTCATTCATCCGATCTTAAACCATTACATGTGTAATCGTCGATAAAAACCATTAAAATGCTACGGAACGAATGTCAAGTGTCGGGTGTTGGCACTCTGCACCTGCGACGACGAGGGGAAAATAAATCAAGAGGTTCGAAGACATGCCTTCTGCGAATGGAGATTTCATGCACAGCAGGGCTAACCGGCTTGTGTAGGGCTTGTTTTCTTTCGATGTTGTTGTCTTCATGGCATGGCCCTTTGAATTCAGTTCATTCATCATTAGGGACGGCAGATTCAATATCATCCATAGTTCACCATAAAGAGGTTTGGTTTGGCTGGTCTGGTTTGTCGCTCTACGGTCATTTTGTGCACACTGCAGCTAATTAGATCAGGACCTACAGTTTAACATGGATTCCACTAACAAACATAAATGCCACACAGAGGTTTGGTTTGGTTTGTCGCTCTATGGTCATTTTGTGCTTACTTTAGTTAATTAGGATCTGGATTAGGAAAGAAGGATTTTCTGCTGTTTCGTGTTTGCTTAAATTATGCTGAAAAATTTCACTTTAGCTATAATTGGTAAATGCATTTTAAGTCCAGAAGAGTGGACAAAAAAAAAAAAAAAGCATAAATGATTTGCTCAGAGTTTCAAAGTGGAAAGGCTTACTAAGAAAGAATTTAATGATTGGCCAGAACAGGACAAAAACGAAAACCGTTGTAACGTGACACTCGAAATGCAAGTACGTCCATATTATCATAACAAAATGATTCTATGAAACATAAGAGAAATTTTTCAGGTTACTAAAATAATAAACATTGCTAGAGTAATATTTGTTAAAGTAATTAATTATATAATTTGATAAACTTTAAAATAATCCTTTTTTGGAATTCAAGTTTTTTATTTTTCGTATTTTTGGGGATTTTATTGCCCTTATCTAGGGTTTGCACAAATATCTCATTGGCAATTCTGTGCACATTCATTGAGAAAGAACATCTAAAGGTGTGACATCTGGTGACGTCAACTCTACTCAATGCCCTCTTCAGACAAATGGAAAGACTTTCTCCTTTGCAGCTTAATCCAGAGTTGACCAACCCAAATGATCTTGCGGGCCACTCTGGAAATGCATCCTAACTCCGCCTACAACATATGAAATTATATATCCCCTATTAGATTTAGACCCACTATAGACATTTTTTGGAGTGAAAAATTGAAACATAATGAGTTATTATTTTTGTGCTTACTGTTATTATTACATGTAAACGTAGACGATATAATAATTACATGTAAACATAGACGCATTTGATTGCTGGTAGCTTCTTTCGCCAATTCATCAGCTCTTTTATTCCCTCTGATCCTGACATGTGCCTTGACTCATAATAGGCTTAGTTATTGATTATTAATAATAATGAATAAAGCTGGTTTCTAATGTCTTGAATTAGGCTATTGTTGTTAAAGAATTTGTTAATTGCCAACAGTGATGATAGGCTGTCTGTGTAAATGTTGATTATTTTGTAATTGGTAGTTTTCGCCCATAAGATTGATTGCTGGTTGCAAGGAGTTTTTCTTGGAATACTGAGTTATTGTTATTTAGTTGGGCTTTCCAGTTATGAATTTCATTGTTGTTTGTAACAACTACGAAGGCCGAGTCTACTCTGTTGTCTATTTTTGATCCGTCTGTAAGTATTTGAATATTGTAATTTAGTTGTTCTTTGTTGAGTATGTTGTGTATCCATGGTGTTGTTGAGTATGTTGAGTATCCATGGTGATTCTGACCACAGTGAAACTGTTAGCGCGTAGTCTTTTTCGAGGAAGTTATGGTCTTGAAAAAATGAATTTATTTTGAGTCGAATGGCATTGCCGTAAGCTACATCCCTTTTTGCAACTAGATGTACTGGTTCGAGCCCGCTGAGGATGAGTAGAGCTGATGTAGGGGACGTACTGTATGAGTTAGTTATTTTAAGAGCAAATTGTCTCTGTATTGAGTTGATAGTTATAATTTTCCGATTAGTTCAGTTTTCAGCCCATATCGCTGTTGCATAACAGATTTTCTTTTCTTTTTTACAGACTTATACCATAATCTGGTGGGTTTAGGATTAATACCCCATCCTCTACCGGACAGCGGGGCTATTTTATTTGCTTTTGTTAGGAGTTCTGTTTTCAGATGTTGAAGGTGTGGAATGAAATTGAGATTTTCATCCAATTTTGAGAGAACACCTAGATATTTTATAGTCTTGTTGCATTTGATCGTCCAATTTTGAAATTTGAGAATGGGTTTCCTTTTAATATTGCCTTTTTTCGAACGACCAGGGCTAGTGATTTGTTTTGTGATATTTGTAGTTTTTCGTTGTTGGCTCAATTAAAGAATTTTTGCAGTGCTTTGGATGCTTTTGATTCAATATCCCTTCTGTTTCTACTAATGATGATGAAGATGAAATCATCAACAAAATCTTGAATTTCAACATCTTTATCCCAGGATTCCTTTAGAATATTGTTAGCCATGTTATAATTGTCCACAGGAAATAAATCTTGTTCTGAATTGTTCAAATTGTTTATGTATTCCGTGTGGGTCATTTATTTCGTTAAATTTAATGTTTTTAAAAGAGCCACCTTGAAACAATTTTTCCCCCTAAATTCATTGAGAGCACTTCGTATGTAGTCTCTATATCAAATGTGGTTACAATCCTTTCAACCATTTTAGCTGTACAATAC
Source organism: Caerostris extrusa (assembly GCA_021605095.1). Lineage (NCBI taxonomy): Eukaryota > Metazoa > Arthropoda > Arachnida > Araneae > Araneidae > Caerostris > Caerostris extrusa. The sequence continues at coordinate 61,757 of BPLR01019195.1, read as the reverse complement.
CGTTTATAAAGGAAGTTTAATTATAACCATCCTGTATATTACGAACATCCTATATCCATCCTATATCCATAAAAAAAAATTTTCAAAGGTCAAGACATTTCAACTACTTTATAATTACTGACTCATCTTTCCGCCAATTATTCGAAAATTCATGTTAACGCTATTAGCATCATCACCGAAATACGAATAATTGTTGCCCTTGTTTTTAATAACATGTTGTTATTTCATTACATTACCTTCGTGTAACATAAATGCAATAACTGCTGCACTTCTCACGAAAAAAATGAAGACCTTGGACAAGCTTAAAGAAAATATCATTTGTATTAAGAAAGAAAAATACTTGGAAATAGATAGTATGTTCGCATCAATTTCATTATACTTAATGGTACAATTGCGAAATTAAATACGATGGCTTTTAGACGATAATTTACCACAAGATGCATTATGAATTTGATACTTTAATATCGAATAGATTACAGGATAAAATGTCTTTCCCTGATACAGTATTAATTTCATATCAAAGTATCACTGCAATGAATAGAATGAAACCAAATTTCTTATAGAAATTATAGTTGTTTTTGGCTTTTTTTTTTTTTTTCAAACTGTGCAAAAAAAAAAAAAATAACTTATCAAACTGCAGCTATATACGCCATAAAAACTCTAGCACCCAATAAAATTTAGCCTTGGTATGATTATCAGAATTAAAAGTCAGAAAATCAAGTGCAGTGCATGGTGTCAAATGTAAAAGTCCATGGCTTCACCTGACGAGCACAGAGGACAGACATCATGAGTGGCTACACCCATGCTGTTCAAGGGCTTATTAAGAAAATCATGTCCTTTCGAGAGTCGGAAATTTGCTGTAAAACTTCACGGGACAAGTCCATTGGGATGGGTGATGAAACAAGTATGTTCCTCGTTTTATCAGTTGAAAGGAGTTTGTAAATTTGTTTTAAGGGTCTGTCTATTTTCTTCTTTACCTCAGAACTAAATTGATGAATGGATAAAGGAAATTGTGGCTGAATCCACTGAAAAACAATCTCGTAACCAGAAGCAATTGCATTGGACAGATTTATCTTAGCCTCTTCAACAAATCACTTCAGCAATCACTGGGTGTATAGGAGACAGTTGCCAAGATTGCAGCTTAGAAGTCAGTAAAGATAACTGCTTTATTAAGATTAGTAGTTAGTCCAAGAAGGTTTGAAATTGCATTCCTTACGGCAAAAATCTCAGCATCAAAATTGAAGGCATCAAGACCAACAGCACATGATGACGATTGTGACAGATTGACGCAGAAGATGAATTCTGCCTGAAAATGATTTAGTATTAAAAATGGATTATGCACAATTTTATTTATGTTCGAATAATAAAAATACACAGTCCACAGGTTATGGGTCACATTTTTGAGGAGTGATACAGCTTACTAAAACATGCATACAATTGAAATTTCGGCGATGGCTGGCTTATTCGCATCGGCTACTTTTATCAACTTTGTTTTAAATCATTCGGTTCGCTCTCTCAAAAGACAGGGGGATAAAGTGTCACATTAGAGCTGCACTACCACTAACAGAATGTTTCTACGATCCGGCTAATCGAAGTTGAAAGACGGGGTTGCACGACAAAGACCACGCATGCGCTGAATTTTTGTTCTGTAGGGGAGTGGCAGCGGACAATTTATTAGGGGACGCTTCCCCAGCGAGGCCGACTGTAATGGGCGGCGAAGTTGCAATTAATCGCTAATAAACATTTAATGCAATCAGTACTGTTTTCCTTTATCACAAGGTTGCGCCTGCCGCACTTAATTATGAGTGACCTCAGCGAACGTGCTTATTAATTAGGCCCCACATTCGAACCCTTCCCCCTTCTCTTTCGGAACGAATTTTGCTGTAATTGGATAGGAAAGATGAATCGGGACGTCTCTTTTCTTTCTTCTCACCCAATCAGCTTGTCGAACGGGGAAGTTGCATTTTGAAATAGTATAGACTTGAGAACTCCGGCCTAATTCGGATATTTCCATCTTCATGTTTTCTCGACACTTCGACTTGTGACCTTGTTCTTACTTGTTACTAAAATGGCAGATTAAGCAGATACTCATCAAATACTAAAATCTCGGTCAGGGATGGCTAACTCGCTGCCCGCCTTGAAAAATTTTCCGGCCAGTGAGATTTATCACACTCTTACAAAATATGTTTATTTTATAATGCCCAAAGTAGTGAAAGCCAATGTATTAAAAGAATGCATTGTGTGTGCATCCATATATTCAAAAATGAACCGTCGAAAAGGCCCGCAGAGTTATGATGCATTTTCAAATTGGCCTGCAAGATCATTTTGGGTTGGCCACCCCTGGTCTAGGCTAAAGAACCCCAGCCAATCGGAAGCTTGCATTTTTGTTCAGCGTTCTGTCGTTACTTTCTAATTGAAATCTATCCAATTTTTCAACTGCAAAACGCCGGAAAGATAACTCTTCAGTCTATGAGAAATCTGAATTTTATGGCGGGAGGGTGGGGGGTTGTAAAATACAGTAGTACCACGACTTACACGAGCTCACACATGCACGGTTCATTATTTTTTTCGTTTGGCTAGCCCACTAACAATATTAGCCAGCCTGCAGTAAGGTCGAGGTTTCAATCCGCTGGTGGCATAGATGTAGCCATTGCTTTCAGAAACGAGGAGACTCGATGGCGATTGTGACAAAGATTGTTGGTGTATAGAAACACAAAGTAAATCAGGTGTGCTACCACTTCCATTGTAATGTATATAAGTTGGCGTCGTAAATAAGATCAAGCAAACTAGAGTTTAAAAGGTCCTCGATCTCCTTCCTAGCAGCATTCATATCGCCATAGCCCCAACGTGTGGAATGAGCATTCATATCACCAATGACAATAGTCTTATTATCGATGGATATCGAAGACAGGTTGGTTTTGCTTCCTGGGGGAACATATAGCGCGTAAATTTTAAAGCGACAACTCTTCTTCCATACTTCTAATCTAATGACTTCACTTTTTTCCTCAGATTCCCCATTTCTTTACAAATCTCAAAGTCTGCCGTTAGAGTGTCTTTAATACCCACTAGTATTCCACTTGCAACTTTTCGATACTTAGGAAGAAGGTAGACATTAACTTCCGAGATTTGACGAAAATGACGACGAGAAGACATGTAGAAAAACAGAACTGCCAGAAGCTGCAGACCACTTCGCAGTTACAAGAACGTCGCCCAGTGTGCACCAACGAGGAGGTGGGTCTACGTTGCACTCCATTGGCATTTTGGGAACGAACAAGCAGATTGTCTAGCAAAAAGAGGCTCAAAACTACTTCAAACGAGATCCTCGCCACTGTCCCTCCATTCTATAAAACTTTATATCAAACAAATAATGACTAAAAACCACAAGTTACAAATTCAAGATGGGATTAAGTCAAAGCGTTGGAGAGCTGAAGATCTTTTAGCAATACCCAGCAATCCGCGAAGGCATGCTGTCGCCCAGTTCCGACTTCTAACTGACCATGACTGTCTAGCAGAACATGTCCATCGCATTAAAATCTTTTCGAATCCTGGATGCCCCCTATGTGGTTCAACAGACCCAATGAACAGAGACCACCTCCAACGATATGCGGTACTTGACGGCGACTCGGAGACAGCGCTTTACTGGCGTGCGAGAGAACTCTTAAGGCAATGACTTCGGTCATCTTTGCATTTTTTGGACACATTCTTTTGTATTTTTTTCCCTTGTTATTATTACTATTTTTATTCTTCTTGTACTTGCCTTGCCATTGGAAATAAATAAAAAAAAAAAATTGTTGGTGTATAAAGCATCTCGCATCGATAATTAGTCATAGATAGAATGAGAGATTTAGGGCAATTATACCTAAAGCACTACCGACTCTCAACACCAGTGGGTGGTCTACCTGAAATCCACCTTCCCCTTTGGAACAGTTAGGGGCTATACAAGGGGGGAATGATGAGATGTGGAAAAAAAGAAAAGAACGAAAAGAAAACATTTACTTTACCCAAGTTGTTGTTTTCTGTTTTTAATTTCATTATAATTTTTTTGCTATAAATTTAACTTGATCGATAAAAAAAAAAAAATCCTGCTGTAGAAAATACCACGTGATTTAATTGATTTATCTACGAATATGGATCATTAAAGGAAATTTTAATTAACATTCAGTATGCATGTTTTCTTAATCACTTGCAACTACTGCTTTGTTTATTCCTTCTTTCTTATCACTAAGCCTTTTATCCGATTCATCCATTAAATTTGGCTGACGATTCCAGTGTGTTTCGAATGCGAAAATCTTCAACTTAATCAACATTTTCTTTTTCTTTACTGCCAAGTATTTTTATTGTTATTATTATTATTCATAATTTTTTTATGAGGTTAAAAGTGAGAAATTTTAAAAAATGGAAAATTTAAAAATTTTCTAAGGAAAATGTTCTGTTTTCAAAGTAACTGCAAAATATTTTTAGAGGGTAAAAAATTTTAGAAGAAAATTATACAGAGTTGAATGTATAAAGGAAAACAATTTTGTTAATTATTTTTCTTCAAACTAGTGAGTCTGTCCCAACTAAGCAACATTTATATCTATTTGTGAGAAAAGTTGTGCTCCAACTTACACAACCCTACCCCAATCAATTATTTATGTTTAACCTCCACTAATGGCGTAAATTCGGGGGTATTACAACCTGTGCTGTGTTACATACATGTATTGTGATGATGGAAAATAATAATGACACCTATGAATAAAAATAAATTTATTGCAATCATTTATACAATCTGTTTTATAGTCTCTTTTTAAAGACACATATCGTATAAAAATAAGACACCAAAGTGGCAAAATTCAGATATTTTCAATTAAAATAATTACTTCACTTCTATCAGAATACCTATCAGATATTCTATCAATATTACCAACACAATACTTTCACTGTAGTACAATACTTTCAGAAATGTGTTGCCAAATAAAAAAAAAAAGCTAATAAGTTAAAAAAAAAAAAAAAAAAAAAAAAAACATTTTACTTTGGCATCCAGAAGCACTTTAAAAAGTGAAATATATGAGCTCTTTTTTACACATACACTGAAAATTCAGCCAATCAAGCAGAACAAATAGTTTTAGTATGCTTTAGCAGCACACAAAAACCACAAATATTAATTTTGACGATCTAAATTTATAAGATTTGGCAATTTTCGTTTTTTGGCAAAATGTTTTTTAATTTCTAAAATCAGTACTCTACTTGTAATGGAAACTTTCATGACATTGAATCAAAAAAATAAATTAACTTTAATATAAGTACATCTGTCTAAACATCTATTTGCTATAAAATTCTTTTTCTTTTTAATTTTTATATTTAATATTTAAATAAATTCTTTTTATAATTTGTTTCTTTCTTTTTTATACGTTTTTATATTTATTCTTTTTCTCTCTTATTTTTATATTTATTCTAAACAAACATATGTTGTATTTTTTCTAATCATCAAGAATAATATGAATGAATATTAATAATGAATTAATCAATCAACAGATGTATCTAATTCACGAGATATATAACGAGAGCAAGCACAAAATAAGCAAGGTATCTTACAAATTCTAATTTTATATTCAAGGTTCTAAACAAACATATGTTATATTTTTTCTAATCATCAAGAATAATATGAATGAATATTAATAATGAATTAATCAATCAACAAATGTATCTAATTCACGAGATATATAACGAGAGCAAGCACAAAATAAGCAAGGTATCTGACAAATTGATCACGACACAAAGCAATATTAATTCGCTTATTTAAAAATAAGCATGCTCATAATATAACAAACAGAAAAGTTCTTCACTTACTAAAAACATGATTTTTTTTTTTTTTTACTTTCATAATAAATTAATGGGTTGAGAAAAAGTAATTTCGATTTTTGCCATTAAGTACATGATAAAAAATTTTCTTACTTGTCAACCAAATACAATCATTTAATATATAAATATATCACTTAATATATAAATATATAAAGTTGAATTATTTTTTGGGGGAAAGGCATTGCATTTTTTAAATTCAGAAGACAAAAAAACAAAAAAAAAAAAAATACTTCAATCAATTCTAAATAAGTAAAACTACAATCACAAGAAAAGATGACAAATATATATTTGTTCGACTAAATTTGGATTATTTACAAAGTATATAAAGTTCAATGAAATAAGAGAAAAACATTGCACTCTGTTAATACAATATGCAGTTTTCAACAATAACAGATATACAGAGATATATATTCATGAATATACATATATGTATATGTAAATATAAAAATATATTATTTTACAAAACAGACTACTTTATACAGATAAATAAACAACACGATATTTTTTTTTTTTTAAATGTTTAACAGGAATTAAATATATTATATCAGTATTGATGGTTTATTTCAAACTGATTTTAACCTGTTATATTAAATATGAATATATTTTAAATTTGTAGACAAAAACAAAACTGAACAACAAATTTGACAAGAATCTCTTCATCCAAGTATTGGATAACAGAAATCAATTCATAAAATAGAAAAGCAACTGGAAATATAAAGTAAATGTAAAATACATTTATTAATAAAAACTATTTACCATTCATCCTATAATGCCTTTAATAATAAATAGCATTTTTTATGCTATCTGTTAAAGAATTATTAAAAGCAGGACACAAAGAAATACATGTTTTTCCTGATAAAAAAAAAAAAAATTTAACAAGTAAAGAAACTAATTGAAAACTTGAGATTTTTAAATTGAAGAATTATTTAAAATCATGATGTCGGAGAAAAAAAGAAAAAACAGAAACAAAATATTTTATTCACATTAATTTTTAGAATGAAAGCAAAGATACGGAATTTTGTTATTTATGAATTATGCCCATTTGCATTTTGGCAATATTAAAAGAATGGAAAACTACTTAGTCACCACATTTTATGCAATCATATAATTTGATTATTATTTGAACATAATTTTACAGTTATTAAAATTTTTTTATTATTTGTCAAGTTATTTAAAATTATACTTTCATTTTGTGCATGACAATAAGTCAGCAGAATTTTAATCCACAATTAGAGGCAATTATACCAAACGCTGAGTGTTAAAACAAAAGTGCTTTAATTTCTTTAGCAAAATATAAGGCCAAAATGTTTTTGTAAAACAAATCACTAATGTATTACTCCATATATCATATTTACGAGTTTATAAAATTTTTAATTGAAACTACATCTTCATAAAAATACACAGAACATAGACAAATTATTCAATTACAAGCATGAAAAAGATATATAAATTAAAATAAATGTCATTGAAAAGGTTTTAACTTGTAGAATAAGTAAGGCAAACAAATCATTTTTGCACAGGAACATGTTGTTAAAAATATTAGCCTAGATATATTAAAATGCATGAAGCTAAAATGATAACACAGGCTTTCTGCAGGCACAATAAAAATTGAACATTGCAAGCGTCAATAAAATCAAAACAATAATGTCAAGTTTTTATCATCCATAGCAATCAATGGTATTAGAAAGATGTATATGAATCCTTTTTTTCAAAAAAAATTTCAGATAGATAAAAAAATTATAAAAATTCATAATCAATTGTTTAATCATATTTTGTTGCTATTTTAATACAAGAAAATACAAATTAATCAAAATTTAATTATGTAAAATATCTACTTAAAACTTATAATCTATTCATAACATTTAAATCCTTTCTTAGAGTTTTAGTATTTCATCCCAAATAAATAATTTAGCATGATATATAATAATGAATTTATTTAAAAGCACTTTTATAATTCTAAAAATCCATCGTAAAATTCAGTATTAACATGAGGAATATATAAAATGGAAAATATTGTATCAATCAAGTTTGGCAACATCACCCAGTGTTTTAATTCAACTACTGCTAGTCAGCTCCTGTTCTCTAAATTTATTCCTAGAACACAACCGACAGTGATGAATTTGAAGTTCATTATTGAAAAATAAGAATGGGCAGTAATCAAAATTGAAAAAGAGGCAATATACTTTATGATAAATTGATATATACATGTCAAGAAAACAAAAGAAAATTGTATTATACAACCTAACATCATTCTTTGACAAATTTTTTTGTAAAAAAGCACTTAAAAAAAGCTACCTCGACAAAAATTTTGCTTATAAGAATTTCACAGGTTCTGCACTTCTCCTGAACAGTGCTTGCAAAAATCCAAATGATGGTTACAGGCATGAGGAAGCACCTGGCAAGCCACACGGCCTGGACTACAAAGGGACATGTCACCCTTCCTACTGGTTTGTTTGGCACCCTGGAGAAGCTGAGGGGAAAAAAAGAAGAAATTTAATACTGAATATATAAAATAAAAAATTAAAATGTGAGGATATATACTCATAGTTCCCAATACAAACTTAATTACTCAGGATATTTTCTATTCATTGGTTTCTCCAATTATTGAAAGCATTTAAAAAATTTACATTCAATTTTTTAGGGCATTTTAAAATATTTTAGCATTAACAATTTAAATTAGCAGATATATGAGAGGATTTTTAATTTCTGAAAGATATCTGATACAAGATATTGTTTCACTGAATCCCTTGCGATATTTTTGTTAAAATTATCGGAATTGTACCATTTTATTGATTTTAAAATTTTGTCTCTAGTACACTATATAATTGGTGTATTAATACTACATACCAAGGTATGAAGAGATTTAATAAAATATTTCCAAAATTAAATTCAATAAACAATTTAGGCCATAAATAGTTACAAAAATCATCTTATAATGAAGATTAAACAATTATTTACAAGAAAATTCTCTTGTGACATATTACCCGATATGCCTCATTCTCCGATTTTGTAAACTGTCGAACATGTTTGAAAGGTAATCCAGATTCAGTTGATTTTCCAAGAAGCCTCTCTTTGAGGTCAATGGATAAGCTCTTAAGTCGCTTCCCAAGTACATGAAGGTCTGCAGACATGGCATGGGCAGATTTGCTGCTCGGGTTGAAGGCAGCTGCAACACTTTGCAAATCACTGGAACAGAGACAACTTTTATTCCTAGCATCCACTTTGTCATCAATATGAAGTGTAAAAAAAAATTCATATATAGAATAAAAATTTCAATTTTTTTTTTTTTTTTTTTTTTTTTTTTTTTTTTAATGTAGCATAGCTGCAAATTGTAAGCTATTACAAAATGGATAAAAACAAAATGTGCAAAAATGAAAATTTAATTCTCCTCAAATGTTTATTTTCAGTAAAATTTATACAGAGAGTTTTTAGATGAAATAAGCAAATATTTATAAAACTGAAAATGGCAATCAGTACAATCTTATTTATAATATTAAAATTGAAAGAAAAAAAAACATTGATTGGGTGAAAATAGAAAAATGAAATCCCTTTGCAACAAATTCAATTAACTTAATTATCAGTTTAATTGAAGTATGTTAGAGTACATGGAAAATATAAAAGGATGAAAAGCACTGTTCACAAAAGTTCAAATTTTTAAAGTTCGTATTTTCCAAATCTAATCAGAGCTATATGGTATGCTTAGACCACAATGGTAAACACAAGGTGATAAGCAGGATATGAAGAATGAATAACAAAGAGGCCAAGATTTCTTAAACTTATAAATTAGTAGGTTTTAAAGGCAGTATGTTCTTCATTAAATGAAGTCTGTTGTTAGCCTTTCATAACATGTAAATCAATAAAGACTACAAACAAGAACAGCCTGACTATGTTGTTTTCAGCATAAACAGAATTATGATGAGACTGGTTTTATTCAAACAGGTATTTTAAGCACCGAACTGAATTTTTGTAATCAATTAAAATAACATGTTTTTTCATTTCAGAACAGGACCCTTCAACTTACAATCCACATACATTGTGTTTTAATGAATGTGAACTATTGCAAACATTAAAATTAGCTTATACTTAATTTTAAAAAAAACCCAAAAGAACTAGGAAAAGTAAAAATACAATCCTATATAAAAACAAAAACAAAAAAAACATTTAACAAAATGAATACTTAGGAATGCATATTGAAGTAATAAAACTGCAAATAATAATAGTAATAAGACTTTTTACATGATGATTGTCACAAGATTGCTTGCCCTGATATTTATTCCTAAACAGTCTAAAACAAATATTTTTAAAACTGTATAAATACAATGATTTAAAAGCATAATTGCAGTTTTATATGCAAGCTACCATTTTCAAGAATATTTGTGAAAAGTAAAATTATAGCAATCAATCAAACACCCTGAGAACCCATTAATAATAGTTACTCAGGGTAATCAGATTATATATGATATATATATTATTATTATTATTTTAATATTTATCTACTTTTTCTGATTTCAATACTTTTAACATAACATTGTACATTATTGTACTTTTTATCCTCTTCAAATAAGACTCAAGAAAGCCAAAATGTGGATACTCCTGTTGTACAATTCATCTTCAGAGCAAATCAAAAAATAAATAAATAAAACATGACCATTTCTAAAATTATAGTAAAAGAAAAATTTATGAAACTTGAAATGTCGAGATTATAAAAGGCTTGCTCCTGCTTACTCTTTAACACCTCTCTTTACTAGTAATATTTTTTAACATTTAATTTTAGAAATAATTAACATTTTGATAAAATTTGAATTAAGAGCAACTGATTATGAAATGGGACAAATGACTTGAAAAAAATAAGAAAGCATTGGATCAATTCAAGGTTTGGTTTGGTTTGTCGCTTTACAGTCATCTTGTGCATACGAGGCTAAACAGACTGGGACCTACAGTTTAAAGTGGATTCCAAACCACTAACAAACCTCCATGCCACCTCCAGGATTTGAAACTGAAGCCTGGGATACCAAAAGGTCAGAACACTAGCCACTTGGGATCAATTCAAAGAGCCCTACCTATCCTTGTACATACTAAACTACAAAGCCAGAAGTGTATGCATGCAAGCAAAGTAGATGAACAAAACGAATGCTTAGAAATGTTTATTGAAGTACTCATGAACTTTTTCATTCTTATATCCTAAATGAACCCCCCACCCCCATTTGCTACTTGACTAATGGTATGCATGTTGAAGAATACTATTCTGTACTATATAAAAAATACTATACAAAAATTATGAGTTGACATAAATACTAAAACTCAGAAAATAATTGTATAAGTATGGCTTGGAATTAGATTACAGATTCCTTTTTTTTTTATACTTTCAAGTAAAAACATTTTACATAAAATGGACTCATATGAGTTTAATGGCCAAATATAGAAGATAAATTTACCGACTTTTAAAAAGGAAAGTAAAAAACGGTAATTGAAAACCCTAAGAATTGTTTACCTCTAACCTATTAATGAAGGGGTTACCTGTATGCAGAGCAAAGGTCCTCGAAAATAGCACCATGTTCTCTGAGCATTGACTGGATCACTTCTTTTGAATTTCCTAATTGTAGAGAAAGATCAGCTTTCTGTTCTGCAAGATCTTGTACCAAAACACTGAAGCACACAAAAATAAATAAATTGTTATACATAAGCTAGAACTACATTCGACAATATTAAATTAACTACGATTAACATTAAGTTTAATTTATTGATGATAATCACATCAAACAAACATAATATTAAGAGATTTTTGTAAATGTGCAAATAACTTCATAATTCTTATTTTATCTGACTTTACCATGTTTAAATCACGATTTTCATAAGAAAAAAAAAGTTTTATTATTATTATTATTATATTGTTTATGTTAAAGATAAAAACTTTAGCTTTTGAGGATAATTTTCAGTTTATTTCCAGAGTCATTATGAGTCAAGATACAGCAGTTGAATGAGTTTTTGGGATACTGAATTAATGAATTCAAAACTTTAATTGTATGTTTTTGTATATATATTTTTGTATATCTTGTTTTGAATATTTCTGTATATTTTGACTACATAGCCTTAAGATAACAGTCATAAATTTCTTAGATTCTAATGAAATATCAACTCTATGTTTTTACTGATGTTATGAACTCATTGAATTAAAAGGTATTAAACACATTCATTGAGAGATGAGTTATTGGCATTTTTGTCAAAAACATTTTTTTTTTTTTTTTTTTATATCCAGATGACTCGATTGGCTGTCATTCAGCTGTGTATTCGAATACAATCATTCTTTATCATATCAATGCATGCACAATGGATATGTGTCTACATGGCTAGTCAATGTGATATATTTTACAAATTGTTTTAGTTAAGAATGTTTAAATAAAGTATTAAAAAAAATTACACTTTTTTTGGCAAATTGGTATTACTTTAAAAATGAATGTAATGACTTCATTTCATAAAAAAAACTTCAATATATACTTAAAAGAAAAATTAAAAATATAATCAATTTGATGACAAATTAAACAATTGCCTTAATAAATTTGGCAAGGGACTGATGAGCACCTTAGAATATTGGTTGAATACAACAACTATTAAAAACAGAGAAACTATTTTCAAAGATGGCACAACTCATTGGTATTCCTTATTTCCTTATATTTACCACTCTATTAGCAAATGAGTATTTCAATATTCGACTTTTAAAACTCAGGATTTTAAATGAAGGTCATTTTAAAACAAACAGTTTTTATTTTGATAAAATCCTACACTGATGTGCAGAAAGTCACACGGTATCAATATACAAATATACAGATTGCAGTAGTATCGCATAAGAAATGTACAAATGGGCACTACATTCGATTTTGGAAATTCAACATTCTTCAATCCATAATATATAATTTTCTGAAAGATAATTTTATAATCCTATTATATATAATTTTAGGCATTACTTCCCACCATGGAAAAAGCAATAACTGATCATATCTATTTACTGATTGAGACCAGCGACGCACTATGCAGCGATCGACCATAGAGTAGTCAGTGTTAGCAGACAAGCAACACCATGACTAATAACAGCAACAATCAATGTTGCATGTACAGCAGACATATCCTTAGAACAGTGAAGCGAAATTTGTCGTTGATAGAATATGGTAGCAGAAGACCAACTCGAGTGTTTTCAAACACCCCATCGATCATAACGCCTCTGTTGGACTTATGAGCATATCAATTGTACCCTAGATAACTGAAAAGCATTGCTTAGTCAGATTAATCATGATCCCAAATGTTAAGAGCTGATGGTAGTACAGACAGCTGAAGTGTGATACATACCCCATGAGACCATGGACCCAAGTCGTCAACAAAACACTATGCAAGTTGATGGTGGATCTACAATGGTGTGGGCAGTGTTTTTATATGGTATGAACTAGATCTTCTGGTCGAATTAAACCAATCATTGATTGGAAATTATTATATTTGGCTACCTGGAGGCCAATTTGCGGAACTCATGGACTTCACTCTTGACTACATGGAATCCATATGACAATGAAATTTTCCAAGCTGACAATGACCCATGTCACAAGGCCAAAATTGTTCGAGGTTGATTTGAGGGACATTTTCGACAATGTCACCTAAATAGTCAAAAATGCATCCCATCAAACATATATGAATATGATCAAAAAGGTCAGATCATTCACAAAATATTGCCCCTGAACACTTCCATAATTATAAATGGTTGTATGAGTAGCATGGCTGAATATTTAGTTCAAATTATATTAAACTATCACAGAAAAGGTATTTAAAATCGAAATTCCATTCCATTTTTATTAACAATTATTACATTACACACAACGGTTTCAATACATAAAAAAAGAACATTAAAACTAAGAGTTGTACAAAAATAAAATTTCATTTCTAAAACAAAATTAGATAAATAAATTATAAATTAAAAGTCTATTTTCTTTTCTCATTTACCAGCTCATCGATTATGCCAACTTCATTATTTCAATGAATATTTAATAAAAGAAAAACATATTTAATAACAGAAAAACACATTCAGACGTGATCATAAAATTGATGCTGATAAGAAAAACACTGATTGAATTAAATACCAAATATTTAACAACAAAAAAATTGGATTTAAGATGTTAGTGACTATAAGTTGAAGGGCACATATTTCACTTCACTGATGGCGGCTAGAGCCCGCCAGCTCCCCCCTCACCCTCTGATGAGTGCAATAATGAATCTTTCCGCAGTAGTCAAAAAAAAAAAAAAAATTGAGGACACACACCTGCAGGCTTTGAACTTTCCTTCCCACAGGTGGGAGTGGGCAGACAGCTGATGGGCCTCCTCCCCCACGCGCTCCAGCTCAGCGGCCAGGCGCAACACCTCCCGGCCCAGCTGGGCCTTATCCTGCATCATGAACAGCACTTTGGTCTCTATGTCTTCGCCCAGAGATGCCACCAGCAATTTCTTCAGATCCGCATTCACCTGCACCACAAACAAAATGTCTGCTCAATATGTATGGAAAACACAAGTACGGTAGGCACTCTTAATCTGGCATGTTTGGACCACTGTCATGCCAGATGATCAAGCATCAACATGGTTAACAACAAAATTAAAAATTCAGACACTGAATATTCTAGAGATAAAAAAAATAAGCAAAGCACAAAAGAAAAATTAGTATTGTATGATGATAGCTAAAGTAAGTTGTGGCAAGTGACAAGAAAAATAAAGTTTTTAAGTAGCAATTTTTTTAGAATTTGATTATCCACACATTTTAGGCATCATCTTATATTGTTCCGTTATAAATTAAACACAAATTTATGAGGTTTATATTGAGCTGAAATGGAAACTGATAGTTACAATAAATACTGGGCAAAAACATAAATAGTGTTGTGTTGCTACTTGGCAATAAAAGTCAACAAATGTCCAAGTCTATATAAAAAAATCTGCAAGCAATCGTTTTGATCGGTGTCAAATTACAGAGAGTAGCAATTCACTAGAAGAAGGTTTATCAAAAAGAGGGATTTACTATATCATTAAAAATGCTCGTAAAAAAAGTGAAAAATGTTTTGTTACGTTTGATGTCATGACTATAAAAAACAGAATTTAATTGTTGTACATTAAAGAGCAAGTGCAGATTATAAGAGTTTTTTTTCCCCACAAGACCAAAATTTATATCCGTGGTTAGTAAAAAAATTTATAAATTATATTTTTCATTATCTCTTTAAAATTTAAAAAAAATTTAGCTTAATAGTAAATAAAAGCAAGATTATTCACAAGGTATTAGATGGGAATATTTAGTATGTCTGTGAAATCATTGGAAAATATTTGATAATTTTAGATTCTAAGGCAATAAGTAAATATATTACAATAAGTAAAGCAAACAGTTGTGTTCAGTTATAAGGAATAAGTATCAATTTTCCTTAGGACAAGATACATAACTTCAAAAATTTTGGATGATATTAGTGGAATAATATAGATTTCTATAACAAACAAACAAACAGATTTTAGTTGATATTAGGAAAATCCTATTTCTTTGTTTTATATTTCTTTGTTTTGTATTGTTCTATGTTTTGAGATAACAAAAACAAAATGGAATGGCTTTCACTGAAACCATAAATAAAAACAAATCAGCATTTAAAAATTATTAATATCACTATTTATATATTATACAATATTTATATATTATTATATCTCAAACCATTCTCTTTTTTATAGAATTTATCACCCCATTATCTTTTTTCCCATACTGAAAAATTTTGCTGTTAAGACTTCAGTGATATTTATTTTTCTTGAAAATAGATTTTATAAATTTGAACGATTGCTCTAATGTGAAAATTTACTTAATATAAATTTTATCATTTATAAACAAATTACCCAGAATTTACAATAAATACAACAATTAACAAGAAAAATTAAGTTTTCATTTAACATTTTTTATTTAAAATATATTGGTTCCCATTTTAATTTGATTAATTTTGCTTATATTTATGACTATCCTTTTCAAAAATTCATTATAATATAAAGGAGTGGATAATATATTTCTTCATAAAAGGGTCATCACTTGTAAATTATGCACAAAATTATTAAAAGCGGATGTTTTTGTCACTTTTTTGGCAAACAACTTTAAAATGTTTATTTTTTAACATTTGTAAATTTTAAATGTTCCTTTTATTTATTTGAAATAAATTTCTTTTGCTTTTGCTTGTTTTTTTTTTACTCTCTTGAAACATGGTTTCATAAATTATTTAGAGTTAATTTATTTAACCTTTTAAATTTAAACTTTTTTTGAAAATTATTAAAATGGATTATAAGTTTGGACAGGTAATAAATGACATATGCAATATAATATTCAACTCCATCACCCTCGATTAGAACTTTCTGCATTATGTAATTACAACTATGTGATGTATTGATTTTCTGGTTTATTAAAAATTTTAAATCACCACCTACTAATTAGCAATTGAAACAGTTGTTTCTCACATTATAATTCTTGTATCTCAATGTTAATTTATCATAATTTACATTAACAATAAAAATGTTTATTTAAAAGAAAACCTTAAGGTTAAAATTGTTACGTTCAACTAGAATCAAAATTCAAATATATAAAGATTATGTAGGTTAAAGGAGCATATAATAAGAACTGGCAGATATTACTAGCACAATTTATTTTTAAAAAATATTAGCAAAAAGTGCAAATTATTGTTCAACTAACTGTAAATAAAAATTATTCTGAATAACTATTTAATAAATAAAAAGAATTTAGAAGGTAAAATATAAATAATCTTGTATAACAGAACATTTGAAAAAAATTTAAAAATATTTAAAAAGAATATAATCACATAAACTTCAAAAATTTACCATTTTAATATGAAGAAAATTTCTAAAAACAATTTAAAAACCATAAACAAAGTGGTCAAGTCACCAGATGGTGCCAGGCATAAAAAAAAAATTTATTCAGTTGAAAAATAACTGGTGACAAATTTTCAAGATTTCCTACTATATGCAAGATAACTGTGAAAGTTAATATAAAAAATGATTAGGATGTTATGTGTTAATTTTTAAGTTACGCTGAAACATACATATATAAACACATCCAACTATTTCTTCATATATAAATAGATAGATAGATTTTCAACAAAAAATCAAGAAAGGACAATTTTTTTGAAATGGAAAAGTTTTTAATGATTTGAATAAAAGATTAAATAAAAATAATAAAGAATATACCTCTTGATTTATTTGCAACTTTTAAAAAAACATGAAGCTTATTTAGTGTGTTAAAGAAATAAGCATGTATTTAAAACTTTACTATTAGTTTCAAGGATTTCTATGGCTTATACAATAAATATTACCTCGGCTAGGATTTGATACTGTGTTGACAGTTCCTTGTTTTCCTTCTCTAGAGATGTAACTTTCTCCTCAAGAGCTTTAACTTTAGCAGAGTTATTGATTTCAAAACCTTTTCCTTCTGAATCTGAGTACAGCTGAATCACACTGGTGGCCAGTGAATTTACTGTTTCAGGATCAATGTTAAGCTTGTAATGAAACGAAGAAGACACCATTGGGGCGACAGCTGCTCTATAAGGCTCATAGGGTACAAATTTTGGTTCCTTGACTTTCCCATGGGATGGGACAAAGTTCTTATGGAAGTAGTTATGAGGAGGTTGGAAAGCATGAATGGCTTCATGCTCTGGACGGAATGTGTTCTCCATGCCATCGCCTTGTGAACGTCCAGGACACTTGAGGCAAGTCTTGGCTGAAAAAGAACATCAGTATAGGACTTCAATATAGATAGTTCTAAATTTCAAGTCCAATTCTCCTTGCAGCTTCATTTTAATTTTTACTATTATATTCTTATTCATTTGATTTCTTTTAATATTTTCCTATTAATAAGAATTTTATTTAATTTAAAAGATTGAAATTATATAATGCATAGAATATATTATATCCTTATTCATTTGATTTCTTTATTTTCCTATTAATAAGGATTTAATTTAATTTATAAAGATTGAAATTGTATAATGCATATTTCTTTTGTAAATTATTTAGTATGATATAATTAAAGAAATACATAAAACTAAACTTAATTAAAGAAATAAAAAATTATACACTGACAATTTATTCCAAGTTGTAAAAATAAAAAGCTATCTTTTTTTTTTTCAATTCATAATATTTTCACCAATTAGCTGAGATGAAAAATTAATTGGCCAATGTAAGAATATGTATCCATAAATAAAAATTGTCACAAGTAGAAACTGTATTTCAAACTGATATTAACTTAAATGTCAGTGATTTCATATAAGATATATACTAAGAATCCACAACACATTTTCCAAATGTGTTTGTACACTTACAAATTTCAATGAAATAATATTAAAAAAAATTAAAATTTCAGAATGATAATTTTTTACAATATCTATAATTTTTCCAAAATCAAAAATTTAGAAGATGATGAGCCAAAAACATTACTTCTATCAAGATGGGCAACTTATCAAGTTTATAAAATAAAATTTTAGATGCCACAAATTTATATGGCTTCTTTAAAAACAAATGAAAAGCTTATAATGGAATTCTCCTCCAAATATTATAGAATGTTTTATTAATAATTTCATTTTATTTATAATTCACTACGATGAAAGTTATTCATGTCTCAAAAAATGACAACTTAGAAACTGATGAATAATACTGTAATCAAAACGGACAACATAGAAACTTAATGAAAAAATTATAAGGCTCAAAATAATAACATGCAAAATCTTTCGGGTACATAATTTACTAAAAAAGAAACGACATATAAACAATCTGTTATAGTAAACAAAACGTATATTCCTTAAAAAAAAAATTTTTTTAATAAATTCAAAGAAGAATATAATAGCCACACAAATTTACGGAAATGACAAAATTTACATGAGTTATACCATTATCTTCCATTTTTAAAAAAAAAATTCTTGGGTCAACTTTATTGAATTAACACAGTTTATAAATTCACGTCAATTACATTATTTATGGAAACACACATGAAGAGCTTCATTTCATATCATTTCTTATGAACTATCTTAAAATTTGTTGGCTTTCTCTCTAATGTATTACAATGCTTGAAATTCTTTGAGTTTTCCCACGATAAAAAGTAAAATTGAATATTATGATTTATTAATGTACTTTTTTTTTTTTTTAATTTGGTAAGCTTCATTTATTTTTTATTGTATGTGAACTATACGATTAACAATATTATTACCCGATGTGTTACTACCAATTAATTTATTAAGAGATCGAATTTTTATTGGTATGTCTTTTCGTAACTATTTTTAACTAACTGTATTTTAAGAAACATTGTTTTGAATTAATTACAATTTTAGAGAATTATTAATATATTTTCGGAATCAACTAACACAATCTGGATAGACCTGACTACTGACAATTATCGTTTGGACTTTGAGCTGAGCGGACGTGTTTTTTTTTTCTCCCTCAATTCTGTTTGTTTTCTAATGTTTCACCTCATTGGTATGTGATTTTTTTTCCCCTCTTATTCTGTCTTAATCTCTTTATTACCTTTCTCTATTTCATTTCTTTGGTTCTATGTTATTATTTTGTTGTATAAAATGAGTAGCTAAATTCTAGAATTCTTTTTTTAGAACTTTTAGCTAAATTCTAGAATTCTTTTTTTTTTTTTCTTCTGTATTTTACAGTGTAGGCGCAGAATTGTTCGGGTTTTTTTTTAGCTACGAGGCGTTTCTCACTGCCTTTACTCAGTAAAGTGCATATTTATTTTCTGTTTTAGTCAGTAGTTTTTAAATCTTTGGTTTTGATTATTTTATTCTATTATGGCTGTTGTCGAGGGAGTTTCGCTCTCCTCAAACAGCACAACCATGTCTCTCCCCCCTGCTGACCAATCAACCAGTATGCTTAATTTGATTGACGTTAATACTAACCCGACAGCGTTTAACTTTATTCAAGAAATTGATCAACTTAATATTAGCATTAACAATTTTTCATCATTCATTGAGTGCGAAAGCCTCAATGATCATCTGAACAACATTGAAAATTGCTTAAAAATTGAACCGCAAATACCTAATTTAGATCTTTTATACAACTTACGCTTTCTAATATTACCAATAAAAACTTAAGGAAGCAAATGAGTCTCATCTTGCTGAAACTCAATGATTCAAACAACTCGGTAACTACTCCTACTAAAAAGAAAAAACTTAAGGTCACACAAAAGGAAAGAAAAATTTAGCTAAACGGCTAATACCAGTGATCCCACTGTTATCAAGTTATCTTCCAAATTTGCTTGCCTTAACCCTGATGAAAGTCTTGGTCCTAGTGATGCAAACAACATACCTCCTGCTAAACTTGAAGACATTTCAAAAAATGTTGATAAATTACATCTGGATGAAAACAGTATGGACACAGATCTCACTAATGACCAGAATATTGTTTCTTCTTGTCCTGCACCCCATACTACTAAATATGTTCCTCCAATTATAATAGACAACATACAAAATTCTACTGAAATTCGTAAGAACTTCAACCAGATTACAAATTCAAAGATTGAAGGACGCCTTTCTGGAGGCAAATTAAAAGTTTTCCAACCACACCTGATGACTACAGATCCATACGGAAGCAAATTGATCACCTGAAACTTAAAAGTCATACATTTGAATTGCCCCAAGAAAAGCAACTAAAAGTGGTAATTCGCGGACTGCCTTCAGATCTCCCAATTGATGTCATCGTGCAGGAACTCCAAATTCTCAACTTTCATCCTGAATTCATCACTCCACTTCATAATCGTGCTGGTACCGGCAATCTACCTCTGTACCTAATAGTTCTACCAAAAAATGAACAAAACAAAAGAATTTTCGACCTATCCACCTTATATTACTTTAGGGTCAAAGTTGAACCACTCAGAAGAAAATCAGGACCCAGCCAATGCTATAAATGTCAAGAATTCTATCATCATAGCAAATTCTGTACAAGAGACCCTCGATGTCTCAAATGTGTTGGACCTCATGCCACCAAAGAATACACCAAAAAGGCCAGATGAAGCTCCCAAATGCGCCCTTTGCTCTGGAGAGCATACTGCAAATTTCTCAGGTTGTCCTGAAAACCCTGCTAATTTCACTCCTGCTCCTCCCCGAAGGTCAACGCTTGGACGGAGAGACTTAAAAAACAAGCACAACAAATGAAGCCTGAGAATTCCAACCAATTGTCTCTTCCCGCTCATCAGAAGGCTTCTCCAACTCTTCCTCCTTCTTCAGATGACTTCAGATGATCCTACCCAGACCTCTCACCATACTAATTCCTCCAATACTCTGCAGGCTTCCACGGAAACGCCTCCAATTCCACTCATTCTGCAACAATTAGTTGGGGTACTTTCAAATCTTTCTGTTTTAATAAATGCTCTTCAAAATCAACCAGTCAATAACATTCAATAGATCGACCAATAATTCTATCTTATGCTTGACATGGTACTCCAATAGTCTTAAAGGGAAAATTAATGAATTACAAAATTTTATTTCTGAAAATAAACCTCATGTAATTGCTCTCCAAGAAACACATCTTCGACCAGGCGATTCCTTCAAAATTCCAAATTATATCATATATCGCTCCGATCATCTTACCCACAGAGGAGGGAGGCACGGCTATCTGCATTCATAAAAATAATAATCATCATCAAATTCATTTTACTACAACCAGCTTTGAAAACTCTGCTATCGTTATTAATCTCAAGAATAACCTAAAAATTACTGTTGCTAGCATTTATCGCCCTCCAATTGGTAGATTCCTCACACAAGAACTTGATACAATAGCGAACTCCAATCAACAAGCACTTCTACTTGGTGACTTCAATTCCAAGCATCCTGCATGGAATAATGGACGCAGCAACATAAATGGTTCTATTCTCTTCGATTGGACAAATCTTAATGCATTCAATGTTATTGCTCCTAATGATCCCACATATTTCTGCCTTCACAGTTCTTGCAATAGTACTCTTGACATCGCACTTCTTAAAAATTTAAACGCCGGGCCTGCTTCTTCTATCAACGATCTTTCCAGTGATCATAACCCTGTGATAGTTGAAGTCTCTCATAATTCATTTACTCCCTTCCTCAATAGCATAATCACAACTACCAATTGGAATATTTTTACTAAAATTCTCTCCCAAAGCATTCCCGGTAATCCAGTCATCTCAATATTCAAGATATTGACAAAATAATTGATAAATTTAACTATGCTGTTACTTCTGCTATCAACCTTGCTAGCAAATCTAAAGAACTCAGTACACCACACCAAAAACTTCCTACTGAAATCACCTCTAAAATTGCGGAAAAAAAACAGAATTCGTAAATTATGGCAAGATACCAGGTTTCCTCCGTTCAAGCAATCCG
Source organism: Caerostris extrusa (assembly GCA_021605095.1). Classification (NCBI taxonomy): domain Eukaryota; kingdom Metazoa; phylum Arthropoda; class Arachnida; order Araneae; family Araneidae; genus Caerostris; species Caerostris extrusa. The sequence continues at coordinate 39,516 of BPLR01019195.1, read as the reverse complement.
TCAACAAGCTTCAAAAAGAAATAAAGCAAATGATTCACAAATTAAAAAATGACTGAGGGAATGAATTTTTATTAGGCCTAAATCCAGAAGATAATTCTCTCTTCAAAATTAACAAACATTTTACGAAAAATATCCCAAAATTCCTCCACTCGTTGGATCCACAGGTCTTATATTCTCATCTTCTGATAAAGCGAACTCTTTTGCTGAAAACCTTGAACTCTCCTTTCAAGAAAACACTGAGCCTTGCGATTACTCTCAAATTGAGCACGTTGAAGATGCAGTAACTTCCTTTCTAGCTGATCATCAAAATTATCATAACAATATTTTTTTTTCTCCATCTGACATAGTTAACTTAATCAAAAATCTCAACATTCGGAAATCCTCTGGACCTGACAACATTCAAATAAAGCCTTAATGTGTCTCCCTTAATGCCATTACTCATCTTGCAAAAATCTACAACAGCTGCACTAAATATCACTACTTCCCTCCTATCTGGAAAAAAAGCAAATATCATCATGTTCCCTAAACCTGGCCAAGATAGGAAATTTCCTCAAATTTATCGGCCCATCAGTCTCCTTAGCCGTGTAGGAAAACTTTTACGAAAAACTCTTAGTGAGACATATTACTTCTTTTAGCGATAAAAATTCCATAATTCCAGCAGAACAATTTGGATTCCGTCAACATCACTCAACTTGTCATCAACTTCTACGTGTCACCAATGTCATCACTGAAGGATATAACTATAAATTTTTTACAGGAGGTGTCTTTCTAGATGTCAAAAAGCTTTCGATCGACTGTGGCACGATGGACTGATCTACAAAATGATCAAACTTCAATTTCCAACTTGGATCACACTTATCATTATAAATTATGTTAAAAATAGAACCTTTCAAGTTCGAATTCATAATGAATTCTCCACAATCGGTCGTATTAGTGCTGGTACACCTCAAGGAAGCGTGCTCGGTCCTATTCTCTATAACAGGTTTCTCCAAACTACGACCCGCGGGCCAAATCCGGCCCGCCAGTGTCTTCAATCCGGCCCGCGACAGCGAATAGCATATTGTTGCTGTATTAAGTTGGTTAAAAAAAACCCAGAATGATAATAACTCGATTTTATTTACTTGCTAGATAAAGCTTAATGACAAAAGTAATATGCAGAAAATTTAACTTAAGCATAAAACTAACAAATAAATTAAATGAATCCCACTAACATTATAAACTAGTGAACATCCCGCGGTTGCCCTCGGTAGTTATGTTGATGTAAAGAGTATCGCATATGTATGTATATCGATGTTTGGAATATATATATCCTGAATCAAACATGATTTTTATCCTGAAAATCCCTCAGGAACTGAAAAGCTAAATGAACGCGAATGAAACCTCGGGGTATCCCCTTGTAAAAAAATACTAATGAGATTTATGTAATTGTAATTTTTCACTGACAATAGTTTGTAGTTTTGGATCAATTTTACTTGTACCAATTATTAAAAGAGATTTAAGATGCTCATCGGTTAACTTAGATCTGTAAACATTCTTTGTGTACTTCATTTTGGAGAATGCTTTCTCACACAAGTAAGTAGTACCAAAAACAGAAAACAGTCCACGAGCAAATTTATGTAAATTATCAAATTGTATCAGTGGAAGACTCTTATAAAATTCCAACAAAGATGAGTTTTGATATCTGTTCTTAATTATATCACTGCACTGTAAATCAATAATTTCCATTTGGAATTCCGGGGCTAGGGTTTCAATGTCAGTACCAAAAGGATTTTGAAAAATCTTAATTTCATTTGCAATGTCCTCAAAGTCTGAGAAACGAGTATCAAAACTTCAAAGTATCAAAACTTCGACTGCAAAATCGACGGGAAATTCAGTCTCAGTAGTGCGGCTGAATATTTCACATGTTTCAAAATGTGTGAAACATTTTTTACGTAATTGTGATTGAAACAATATTATTTTCTGCCGAAACGATTTGATACTAGTGTATAGAACAGGGAAAACTGGCTTTCTCCTTGAAATCTCAAATTTAGTTCGTTTATATGTTTTGTCAAATCGACATAGAATGCTAACTTCCATAGCCATTCGCTATTTTGTAATTCAGTAAGAGGGCGATGCTTTTCATTCAAAAAGAAATTCGATTTGTTCTCGAAGTTCAAAAAGCGCTGCAGGACTTTTCCGCAACTAAGCCAGCGTACGGCAGTGTGATACGGTAAATAATTTTCTCCCATATCTTCAATAAACTCACGGAATTGTCGGTGTTTCAGCCCAGTGGATCTGATGAAATTAACAACTGACATGACTGGTTTTAGAACTTCAGACATATCCAAACATTTTCCGCACAAGGACTGTTGATGAATGATACAATGCAAGACTAATGGTTTTGAACCACCATCATTTTCTACTGCCTTTGACACAAGTGCAACCACTCCTTTATTTTTACCACACGTGTTTTTGCCTCCATCAGTTGTAATAGATTTCAAGTTTTCCACGTAGGTTCTTTTTATTAATGACATTGTCAACTCCTTTAAAAATATTTTTGCCCAGTAGTCGTGCCGTGAATACTATCAATATCAAGAATTTCTTCATACACTTCATAGCTTTTATTTACTCCTCGAATAAAAATCAACACCTGAGCCATATCTGACACATCCGTTGACTCATCCAAGGCCAGAAAACCACTCAAGATGTTCATTTTTGTCAGACAGTTGAGATGATATATTTTCTGCGATGTCTTGCACCCTCCGAGCCACGGTGTTTGCTGACAAACTGACAGTTTTAAATAAATTTACCTTTTCGGAGCACATTTCTTCGGCTACTGCAATTACGCATTCTTTGATCATTTCTCCATCGGTGAATGGCTTTCCTCGTTTTGAGATTTCAAGAACCACACGAAAACTGGCACGAGTTGCAGGCTCTTGTTCAATATTGACTTTCGTAAGCAAAGATTGCTGCAATTTCAATCCGCGTTTCAAAGCTTCAAATTTTTCTATCTGCAAACTTCCTGTATATTTTGAGTAATTTTGAAAATGTTTCGTTTCATAATGGCGTTTAATCTTATATTCTTTTAGAACGGCTATGATTTCACTGCAAATCAAACATAGCACCTTATTATTTGACTCAATCAAGAAAAATTGAAAGTTAAATTGATCTTTGAATATTCTGCATTCACTGTCTATTTTTCGCTTCTTTTCCATACTAGTAAATCACACACAAAAAAATTGCAAGTTAAATGAAAATACAATTACGTATGGACGTGGGTCAGATCGGTCTTTTAAACGGGGTTACGCACTAATTTACTTCACAATAGATGCAGTTCCGCTTCTTTCGTCTTCCCTAGGTAGACAGAGTCGGGGTCGCTCCGCTAGCTTTTACACTCCAATTACTGCGATCTTGAAGTGAGTGGAATACACCAGAATCTTCTCCAACCAATGAGGTTACGAATGTTTAATTGTTACTGAGCTTTTGAAACTACTACTAGCGCCATCTGTTAGCGATAAAGAATATTATGTACCTATTTCCGCTTTTGACCATTAGATTTCGTCAAGTGTCATGGTCGTATCAATACACAAATAGTAATTGTAGTACTTAATTGAACCAGCGAATTTGGCAAGTGTATGCTCGAGCAGAGCACGTACTCGGCGAATAGTCTAGAAATTATAGATAATGGCAAAAACATTAAAACGGTTTTGGCCCGCGGTACTTACTGGAGTGAACAATGTGGCCCGCCGGCTGAAAAGTTTGGAGACCCCTGCTCTACAATATCTTTACCTACGACTTTCCTCAATGCACTAAAATTTCCACTTGCCTATTTGCTGACGATTCGGCTACTCTTTTTCCAAATTGCTCCTATTCTTTATGTCATCAATACTCTTCAAACTCTTCTGAATATCCTAGAGGATTGGCTAACTAAATGGCGCATAGCAATTAATGTCTCTTAATCGCAAGCCACCATTTTCCGAAAAGGACACGCCAGACAACCATATATTAATTTCTAATTTTTTGATCAACAAATTGAATGGACAACTAATATTAAATATCTCGGCTTAATTATAGACAATAAACTTATGTTTCGAGCTCATATTAAAAAAATCAAAGTAAAAATGTTGGAAAAATTTTTATCTCACTCTAGCACTCATTACTAAATTTTCTAAATTAACTTTGTCAAATAAAACTTCTTCTTTACAAATAAGTTCTTAGGCCTATCCTTACCTATGCTGCCCCAATCTGGGGCATAGCTGCACAATCTAACAAGAAATCTGTACAAATTATTCAAAACAAACTTCTTCGTATCATCACTGATGCACCCTGGTTTGTCCGCAACTCTACAATTCATCAAGATTTAATTTCTTCAATACCATTGATATTCACAAAAAACCTCTCGTCAAGGCACAAACTATATTTACGTGATTGAATGGAAAATACAAGTATCCTTTCTCTACTTCTAAATGGAATCGAAGCCTCAAATCACCGTAATTTCCTGCTCACTTATCGCTTTTTAGATATTTTACTTCAACGCATTTTTACTGATCTTAAATTTCTTGTTACGTTTTCATCACCGATGATTTACATTTTCTTACTTTCTTCTTTTTTCTCTCAAATCATACGATTACTATTATCTATTTATTATGACTTTTCTTTCCTACTGCCTTCACATACCATTGAGTAGATGAACGTTTCGCGTTCAAGCACTCGACATCTTTATTCAACAATGATGATCTGTGATGAAAACGTAACAAGAAATTTATGATCAGTAAATATGTGTTAAAGTAAATGTCTAAAAAGCGATACGTGAGCAGGAAAATTATGATGGTTTGAGGCTTCGATTCCATTTAGAAGTAGAGAAAGGATACTTATATGTTCCATTCAATTGCGTAAATATAGTTTGTGCTTTGATGAGAGGGTTTTCGTGAGTAGCAATGGTATTGAAGAAATTTCTAGAAAGTTTAGTAATATAGTTGTCAATAGAATCAATTTTTAAATCTTGATGAATTGTAGAGTTGCGGACAAACCAGGGTGCACCAGTGATGATACGAAGAAGTTTGTTTTGAATAATTTGTACAGATTTCTTGTTAGATTGTGCAGCTAGACCCCAAATTGAGGCTGCATAGGTAAGGATAGGCCCAAGAACTTTTTTGTAGAGAAGAAGTTTGTTTGACAAACTTAATTTAGAAAAATTTATTAATGAGTGGTAGAGTGAGATAAAAAATTTTCCAACATTTTACTTTTGATTTTTTTTAATATGAGCTCGAAACATAAGTTTATTGTCTATAATTAAGCCGAGATATTTAATATTAGTTGCCCATTCAATTTGTTGATCAAAAAGGGAGAGATTAATATATGGTTGTCTGGCGTATCCTTTTCGGAAAATGATAGCTTGAGATTTAGAGACATTAATTACGATGCGCCATTTAGTTAGCCAATCCTCTAGGATATTCAGAAAATTTTGAAGAGTATTGATGACAAAGAATAGAAGCACCTTGGGCAAGAGCAACAGAATCGTCAGCAAATAGGCAAGTGGAAATGTTAGTGCACTGAGGAAAGTCATAGGTAAAGATATTGTAGAGAATAGGACTTAGCACGTTTCCTTGAGGTGTACCAGCACAAATACGACCGATTTTGGAGAATTCATTATGAAGTCGAACTTGAAAGGTTCTATTTTTAAGATAATTTGTAATGATAAGTGTGATCCAAGTTGGAAATTGAAGTTTGATCATTTTGTAGATCGGTCCATTGTGCCACAGTCGATCGAAAGCTTTTTTTGACATCTAGAAAGACACCTCCTGTAAAAATTTATAGTTATATCCTTCAGTGATGATATTGGTGACACGTAGAACTTGATGACAAATTGTTCTGCTGGAATTATGGAATTTTTATCGCAAAAAGAAGTAATATGTATCACTAAGAGTTTTTCGTATAATTGTCCTACACAGCTAAGGAGACTGATGGGCCGATAATTTTGAAAAAATTTCCTATCTTGACCAGGTTTAAGGAACATGAGGATATTTGCTTTTTCCAGATAGAAGGGAAGTAGTGATATTTAGTACAGCTGTTGTAGATTTTTGCAAGATAAAAGTAATGGCATTAAGGGGGAGACACATTAATGCTTTATATCGAATGTTGTCAGGTCCAGAAGATTTCAGAATGTTGAGATTCTTGATTAATTTAATTATGTCAGATGGAGAAAAAAATATTGTTACGATAATTTTGGTGATCAGCTAGAAAGGAAGTTACTGTATCTTCAACAGGCTCAATTTGTGAGTAATCGCAAGGTTCAGTGTTTTCTTGAAAGGAGAGTTCAATGTTCACTTTATCAGAAGAAGAGAATATAAAATCTGAGGATCCAACCAGTGGAAGAATTTTGGGATATTTTTGGTAAAATGTTTGTTAATTTTGAAGAGAGAATTATCTTCTGGATTTAGGCCTAATAAAAATTCATTCCACCTGCCATTTTTTTAATTTGTGAATCATTTGCTTTATTTCTTTTGAAGCTTGTTGAGGGATTGCTTGAAAGGAGAAAACCTGGTATCTTGCCAAATTTTTCAATTCTGTTTTTCTGCAATTTTTGAGGTGATTTCAATAGGAAGTTTTTGGTGTGGTGTACTGAGTTCTTTAGATTTGCTAGCAAGGTTGACAGCAGAAGTAACAGCATAGTTGAATTTATTAATTATTTTGTCAATATCTTGAATATTGGAGATGACTGGTTTACCAGGAATTCTTTGAGTGAAAATTTTAGTAAAAATATTCCAATTGATAGTTGTGATTATGCTATTGAGGAAGGGCGTAAATGAATTAGGGAGACTTCAACTATCACAGGGTTATGATCACTGGAAAGATCGTTGATAGAAAAAGCTGGCCCGACGTTAAAATTTTTAAGAAGTGCGATGTCAAGAGTACTATTGCCAAGGGATTGTGAAGGCAGAAATATGTGGGATCATTAGAGAGCAATAACATTGAATGCATTAAGATTTGTCCATTCGAAGAGAATAGAACCATTTATGTTGCTGAGTCTATTATTCCATGCAAGATGCTTGGAATTGAAGTCACTAAGTAGAAGTACTTGTTGATTGGAGTTCGCTATTCTATCAAGTTTTTGTGTGAGGAATCTTCCAATTGGAGGCGATAAATGCTAGCAACAGTAATTTTTAGATTATTCATGAGATTAATAACGATAGCAGAGCTTTCAAAGCTGGTTGCAGTAAAATGAATTTGATGATGATTAATATTTTTATAAATGCAGATAGCCGTGCCTCCACCTCATGAATTTACTTGTACAGGAGCAAATCAAAATTTTAGAAATAATTAATCGTAATAAGTTTATTTTATTATTTTTTTTAATTCTAAATATATTCTCATTAATTAATTGATAGCTATTTTATTCTAAAAAATTTAGCCAAATGATCGAAATTAGTCATTTCTGAATAATTTACATATATATATACGTATAGAACAAAAATGTTATCTTTTTGTGTATTTTTATATTAACAAATATCTTTTATTCAAACATAAAAAATGCAAAGAGGAATTTCATATTAAATATAAAACATTTTTAATAAAAATATTCTTTTTCTCTGTATAATTTGATACTATTTTATTTATAATTTGAAGTCCTTTTATGATCAATTTAATCTAATTTTTCATTCAAATGTAATTGTTTAAATTTATGTATTTTGATTTTTAAAATTTATAAATATGTAAAATTTCTATACCTTTTAAAAATATATTTCCATTCTATTAAAACACAGAAAATTGTTTTAAATACCTCATTTCTATAAAATTGTTACTTCGAAAAAATTGTTATAACTTCATTTAAATTTGTCTCTTTATTTCTTTTCAAGTTTGTTAACATAAATTTTTGAAAATGTAGTATATTTTTAAAATCAATCAAAAGTATATTATCTTTAAATTTGCAATACAAACTCAGAAAATAACAAATGAACACACAAAAGTAAATGAAAAAGCTTTTATTGAAACAATTAGTTTCTTAACATATAGAAACATCATATCTATAAAAATCATTAATTCAATAAGTTTCTATAACTTTATTTAAATATATATTCCTTTTGATTTTAATTTATATTCTTGTAAATATAGTACATTTTTTTTTAATATTAATCAAAAGTATAGTAATCTTTAAATACACAAAAGCAAATAAAAAATTATTTAAATCTGTAAATAAAATGATTTAAGATCATATTAAAATTTGTATATACATAAATTTTCTTTAGCAACCAGTTAAAGTGTGAAGATTTTTTTTATCAATGTTTTCGGAATTTTTAACATACAATAATTAATTAATATGTTAGTAGTATTTGAATTATTTGGTTCAAAATAAATTTTTTTCAAGTGATCATTATCACAAGGTTCACCATTTAAAAAAAGTCACTTTCATTTGTAAAATCAAATGATATCTTTTATTAAAATAAATCTTTTATTAACTTAATTCAGGAATGAATGTTCATTATCTGTGAAAAGTACTGTAAGAGATGCAAAGTACAGGGTGGTTATAATTAAAGTGACCCTATTCAGACCCCTCTAAAACCCATTCTGTCTATCGGAATTTTTATGAAACTTGGTATATACATTATATGGACAATGAGGAAAAAAAGTTCCGCAGTAAAAAAAAATAGTTCAAATTTTTGACCACAGATGGCACTTTTTTCTCAAATGCCTTATGCAAATTAGTCAAACCTATAGACTTGCAGTCAAAGCCAGAAAATCATTCTCATGCCTTACAGAAGAAAAGATTGAGCTTTACTGGTAAAACTGTGTTTTTTATCAGAACGGCAGCAATAGCTTAACTGCACTGTGTGAATGTGTTTAAAGGGATTGCAAAAAAGGGCCCAAGTCAAAAGAACTGCTTCGTGCTAACTTTGGTGAGAATCGTTTAATATCCAGAGTTTTCCCAGATGCCTGTCCTCTAGTTTTACCTGACTTAAATCCTCGTGATTTGTGGTTGTAGGGATTCCTAAAAGACCGTATTTATGGAGGAAGAATTAGGATTTTTACCGAGTTGAAATCCAACATTACATGCTATGTTGCTGAAATCCCTCGAGTTTTCTTCACGCTACCATTGAACATGCTACAATGCTCTTTCAGCACTTAATTGATGTCAATGGAACCTGTACTTTAATAAATTTAATGGTCTGACAGATTTTTTGTTTCTTCTTTAGGTGGCACAAAATTGTTTCTATTCTTATTTTATTTATTTCAAAATTTTAACTATTTTTTTTATTGCAGAAATTTTTTCCGCATGGTCCATATAACGTACATACCAAGTTTCATCGAAATTCGATTGCAGAACGGGTTCTAGAGGAGTCTGAATAGGGTCACTTTAATTATAGCCACCCTTTATGAAATATTACATCAACTACATCTGGTATAGGACATAATAAAATACCTCTAAATTTTGAATAAGCTGATAAATGCTATTGAAAACCAATGACATGATTGAATTCTGAATATAATTTTCGGCATGAATCCCATTTTATTTCTTTAGTGTTGTTCAAGTATAATATCCAGATAAATAAGTTAATGCAAGTAAAAGACTAAACCTCATTTGATATCATTTTTAGAAAAAATTAATATATTGAAAATTATATTCAGAATCTAATAAATCTTCAGGAATAATATTTTGTATGTTAACGATCCATATTTATTTGAAACCAAGGTTAATAGCAAAAATTTTACATTTTCAATTTAGCCTTGAGCTTCATAATTTTTGAACTGATATTAAATATTAAGACCTTGCAAGTGTTGAATATATACCAAGAAAATAGTTAAACTTTTATTTATACAATATTTTTTTGCTGTGCGAGTGAAAAGAATGATGTGTTTCTTTTGAAAATGTTCCGTTTTGCAATTTTTGTCACTGGTAAACAGAAAAATGGGAGCTTGGCATGTATTAAGCAAATATTGTCTTTTAAAAGATATTTTAATATTTGCAATCTTGCACCATGTATAAATTATAGAAATAAAAATGGATGTTGCTTTATAATTCATGTTTAATTTAGATATTAATATTTAAAGATGAAAAGTTGTAGGAAGAGGAATTACTAAATATTCTGAATTGCTTAAAAAGTTATATGCATGAAGAGATATACAATTTAAAAATAAAACAAAAGTATTTCAGGAGAACATCTCAAACTGAATATACTGCTTGAAATCAGTTTTATTTTATCTATTATCAACCATTTGTTGCGAATTATTAAAATTACTTATATTTTATTGAATCAAAGCAGCTGAAAAATTGTCTTCACTTTTAGAATAAGCTCGAGAGAAAAATTTCATTAACAATAATTCACTAATATAGGAAAACAGTACTTATCAAGTTTCATTATCCTTATATTTTATTGAAGTTATTTTAAAATTTTTATCAATAACACCTCTTTCAATAAAATGTCTTCAGGTATACTATTTAAATAACTTTTCACGATAATTCACATGAAATTTTTTAATTGAATCTTTCTTGCAGGGGCTTGTATCCATTGATCTTTTACATATATTTTATTTTACCCGAAAAATATAATATATGTATAATTTATTTCATTTTTGGTTTTTATCACTTAAAGAGGAACTGCACATGTATAATATTTGATGTTGCAGACTGCACACAATATCACAGTTTCCGTTTCCCACTCAATTGGTTCGACAGAGTGATGTTAACTACTAGCCATGAGGAAATCAGGGCCAGCGAGAAAAAACATGGCACAACCATACCACTTGACAACAGTTGTGACGTTGACTTTAAAATATGCTTATTGCAGTTAATTCAGATGCCTTATATAGCATGCATGATTACTTTTATGATAATGTTTATTACATTAGGATAACATGAAATCTAAAATTAAAATGTCAACTCAAATTTAAACCTTTATTGAAAGAGATAGATGAAAACAAATCTGGCCAGAATTTCAGTGAGGTCAAATCTATTGCATAAAAATTAAGAAAAAATGTGTTGTATTTTTATGTATATTTAAAAGAATTCATCTTTAAACAATGTATGTTATGAATAAATTGAAGGCAATTATTGATATGGTTTATTTAAAGATTGGTACAAATAAAAATCTATAAGGAAAGTGGTAAGAAATTAGTCAATATCTAGTTGGAAACTAAGTAAAATGCGTCCTTGCTCCTCTCTCGCACAAAAAATATAAACTGATTCTACAAGAACTTGATGTAAGATTTACATCATAGTATTATATCACAAAAACATGTTTTAGAAAATGTGCAAAAAACCACTTATTTTCATTTTATGATAAAAAATATTTAATTGAAGACATCATTTATACAGTTGCATATGGGCATCTCACATTTTTAATTGATTTTTTTTTTTCTCTCCAATTTTCATTATATTTTTTTAGTGTTTGTTTACTAAACTACAAAAAAAAAAAAAAAAAAAACAAGTACAATGTTTCTATTTATAGAACACACTTAAAATTGACAAGACAAATGAAAATTTTCCCTTGTGTAGCTTTCCCCCAAAGATGCAGGTTCCTTACATCAGTGAGCAAAGGATTGTTTAAAACAGCCGTCAGAAAGAACCACTCAAATCTCCTATATCTTAGTTCTATCAAAATGGATCTTATTCTCTTGAAGACATTCAAATATATCAACTATTTTCATCTTGCCAATTCCATCTTCAATGCAACCTGATGTACTGCCACAAAGATGCAGGGTCACGTTTAACTTAAAATCTAAAAATTACTCCAACAATATCATTCAACATATTTCTACAATTTAACACCATGTTTTGTATATTATTCGGTATGGCTATTTGTTTATTATTTCTATGGTTCAGAAAATTATACATTTTTAATCTTATTTTGGGTATGATCCTTTTCCAATCAAATGCTAAATTCCTCTTATCTTTGGTTGTTCTTTCTCCCGAAAACCAGAACTTTTAAAAGTCGGGTGCCAACTTCGTTAAAAAAAAAAAAAAGAGCATATCACAATCTCCCTAGAGAACTCATGGATTGTGGTTAAGTTTTTCCTTACACATTATGTACTACTGTGCCCAAAAAGTAAGACCAATCTTTTTTTCAAAAACTAACACCAAATTTTTGTTGGACGCGAGCTTTGTCGGTTGAGGTTGATGGTCGGCTAGAGGGCTCTTCGTCTTCAAAGCGTTCTCTGCCTCTTTGAACTGTTTATACCACTTCTAGGAATTTCGTGTCAATGTAGGAATGCTCACCGAATACGTTTTGTAACATTCTATACGTTTCCAGAAACAAAAGTGAATGCAAGTTCTTTGCTTAATTAATTGAGCCATTTCAAAAATCATTGGAAGTTTTAGCATCTCACAAAGCCAAGCGTAACTCAAACACTACTGGAGATTTTAACATAAAATTTCACACAGATGTCAAGGACAGTGTCAGCAACCGAAAAAAAAAAAAAAATTGAAATTCCATAAGCTCCAGGAATTTTAAATTGGTCTTACTTTTTTTTGGACACAGTAATATGCTACATCATGGTTTCATGGCTGTGCACCGACAAGACAAGAAAAATCTATTGAAAAGTTATGCTTTAATTTTTATCAGACCCAGTCAGAATTCTTTGCAGATGTAGTTCAATCCACTAATTAGCATTAGCTCTATGGGGTTGGGCTTTATTTTATCACAAAATCCCTTATATATAAACTACTCCCATCACAAGAAGCAATGCTGATAAATCAAATTAGTGTTTTTAATGATGTCAAAAACTTATTTAATGGAATGAGAGTGACTTCTAAATAAGAGAAAATTTGCAAATTGTAAAATAAAACTCATTCAAAATTATTTTAATGAAATAAAATCTTCAATACAAATAAATATAATATACAATAAATGTACTACAAAAATAAGCATAATATTGATAGCAAAATTAGTTCTACAGAAATTTTTATAATATTAAGTAAAAAGAGCAGCATCGTTCATAATTATAATTTAAAATTATTGAATAAAATAAGAAAATTTGACATTATAAATGTACTATTCTCCAACACATCCACATAATGTACGGGCATGTAAAATAATTTTTTTTTTTTTTTTTAAGAAGTAAAATAATTTTACATGTATCGTGTCATTTTTATTTTATATAATATAAAAAAAATATCTTTGCAAAATTATGAAATACTAGATATAAAGTATTTTCAATTTTGTTTAATATATAAAGCATGAAACTACAATGAAGAAATTAAAGAATTTCAAATATTTTTAAAACAGGAATATAAAATGTGAATTGCAAGGAATTTAAAACTGGCTCGCCAATAGATGACCTTAAATACTCTCCAACACTTTAAACACTCCTCAAATAAAAATATTAATAAATCTTCTGAATATCAAATATTTTTACAGACTAATTTTTTTATGTCAAAAGTACTTTTGTAGGACAAATGTTTTTCAGTTTATATTGAAATGATATATCAAAAATACTTTGCTATACTAAATAACTTGCTGACATTCAGATAAAAAAAATATTTAGGGTTAAAAATATTTTTTCTCAAATTTTATTTAATTTATATTATAGAATTCAATTTGTTGATGATAAATTAACATTTACATATAAATAGCATGAATGAAAATTTACTAATGTAATTTTAATATATATCTAAGCTATAAGGATGATTTGGTCTTAAATTTATTAAAGAATTGCAACAAGAACATTTTTGGGAGTTTTTTTTGTATAAACAAAATAAAATCATAATTATTTAAGATGGGGATATTAACACTGCTTTAATTAATTGACTTTATTATTTTTTTTTAAAAAACATTTTTTTTTTCCTAATGCACCAACGTTACTCACATAGCACTACCCTCAGTGTAGCTTGAAGTAAGAGGTGCGTGTAGCTTGAAGGTAAGCTACGGACGCGGAGTGACAATACCTCCGCAACACTCTTCGATCATGTTAGATCACAGGACCTGCAATTTAAAGTGGATTTTGAACCACTGCACCGCTTGGACTCGAATCCGAAGAGTGTGGTACTGAGCACCAGACCGAACAGGAAGCCTATGGTACAGTGTGCTAGCCATTCAGTCAGTTCTTAAAGTGGTTCTACAGGCTTAAATTTTATGCATTTTCTTACAGCATAAACTTTCATTTTCATAATGGAAGTAGTACAAACCTTTTTGTTACCAAAACAGCCAGCTGCAAACCAACAATACTGAAAGTGGATCTTCCCTGTGAGATTTGAATTTTTTTATCCAATGACTGGACTTTCTCAACCTTTCCAACTCTGGATACTATAACTATGATAAAAACCTTTGCCAATTTAATTTTAACAAAATTAAGAATTATTTTAGAGTATTATTAAAAACTTTTAATAATTTTACAAAAGAATATAATTAAGTAATAATTATATACCATACAAATAAAGGGTAAAATTATCTGAGTCAAAATATAAAAAATTAAAAATTTTACTTTATTTCTAATGCAATCAATAACTTAAAAATGGAAAAGTAAGATATTGATAAAGAAAATTACTCAATGTTAGAAATCACATTTCATAAATGAGTACCTTTTTTCCGGCAAAGCTAAACTTTCACTTCTTATACTGAAATGCACTATCACTAGCGGCCTTCTATGAGAACCAAAGAGGAAGAGAGAAAGAGAAGAACAGAAAAATTGTTTTTTAAAGCATTTAAGTTTGAAAAATGAATCAAAAAATAGTTTCAATAAATTTTAATTATTCAGAACAGCATGTATAGTGTCCTTCGATTGTGACAGGATTTCAGCACCACCTCTTGAAGCAATTCTAAACTGCTCAGCTTTAATTACAAATGGCAATGATTGAAGAAAAGCACAATCAAAAAAAGGTTTGCAGGTTTATAACTGAAGAGAATGATTCATGCTGACAGAAATTATCAAGAACTGCTAATATATAAATAAGAGTACATTTGAAATCTTATTTACCAATACAAATTTTCAAGAATTGTTTAGAAAGTTTCATAAATTTTAAATTTAAAAATCCAATACAAGGCTGTATAATTTGCTAAATATTGTAAATAATTCAATTATAATAACTGTGTGCTCCACAAAACATGCGTCAATGGCAATTTTAAAATTTTTTTACAAACTTTAAAAATTTAATAAAATAATTTAATTAAAATCTATAAATGGATATAAAATATTTTCCTTACCATTTGGATCAATCTTAAATTTTTGAAAGGTTTCATTTTCTTTACCTTTATGAAAATTCACCCTAATTATATTTTTGCTGTTAAGTGCACAACAGAAACGCTGTTTTGCAGAATTATAGTATCCAGGTTGTTCAGGCCTGAATTTTTTTTTAACTTGTCCCAGTCCTATTTAAGGAATAAAGTTAATTGAATCACAAAAATAAATCACTAACAATTAAAAGTATAGATTATATTATTGCAAATTAAATTAAAGTATAAAAAATAATCTAAGAACACTGCAAAACATAAACATTCGAATAGAAAAAGTTATTATTCGAAAAAACAGCCTATCTATATTGGAGGATGAGAGGCATGTTTATTGAACCCCAAAGCTCTGTTAACAAAATAGTTACAAAGAAAAAGCATTGTTTTTGGTCTCTAGAGTTTTCAATTATATATTTAAGTATTTTTAAAGAGTTGGGTTTTTTTTTTTTTTTTTTTTAACATTTAAAAAAATAATAATATAGAATATGTTAATTTTTAAACCAATTTTAGATTAGTTTGGAATGCAAGTAGACAGACTTTTACTCGGATGTCAAAGAAAAAACAGAGAGGCACACTTTTGACCAATCGCAAAACGTCCTATTGCCAGAAATATATTCACTTTCATCATTCTGGCATCTTTTATTACATGTGTCTTGTGAAAGGTAAAAGTTTTAGAAATTTTGGAATCTGTAGGTTGCAGAGTATAATTAATGTCCGTTCATACCTACCCTCCATCCCATGACATAATCACATAACCAACTGTAAACATTTATATAAATTTAGCTTTGATTCTAAACCTTTGTTTCGATCTTCACTTGCATGTTACAATATTTAACAAAGCAAGATTAAGAATCTCAATTATTAAATAATACTGGGATAGAAATAAAAAAAAAAGTAATTTATTACTTTATTAGTAATTCTAATAAAAAAATCTATATTCTAATTAAAAAATTTTAAAGTGCAGTAGAAAAAATACAATTAAGAAAGAATATATTTTGTGTAACACCAATATTTTTGTAACTTGCATGTTAAATTTCTTGAAAGTTTCCACGCAACAAATTTGACCTTTCCATTCTACTACATTTCCATCACAACTACAATATAAATTTTTTCAAAAAAGCACATCACACCTCTAATTAACATCTTAAAGCATTTTTGTCTCACAACTGAAAAATAATTTTTTTTTCTTTTTCTTTAAAGAACCATAACAATGTAATTTTCCGAATTAATTTATATTCAAATTTTCAGAATATGATCACCATTGAACTAAAGCAATATTTATTTAATTCAATTTAAGAAAATTAGCTCTTTGTTCACAGAAATCAAGTATTTTCTGAAATGCTTTCATTTTATTGAAGAATTCATATCTCTATTAGCCATTATTTTTTATATCTCGCATACTTTGAAATTTACTTTCAATCTTAATATTCAATTAAACATAACTGTGAAATGACATTTATGTCAGAAGGAAATGTTTCAGTTTCTCAAAAAATGCCCCAATTTTTTAAATAAGACAGACATATTTTCGAATTGAACTTTAAAATTTCTTGCATAATTTAGAAAAGCTCTTATTTAAAAATTTATTCACTAAATTTTCAGCATTTAAATCTCAGTAAACTTGAAAAAAAAAAAATTTTTTTTTTTTAAGCATTTGATTCATTAATGGATGTTTTTGTGTTCATTTTTGAATGCTGTGCATTCTAAAAATGAAAATGAAAGAATTTCTTTGAAAATGATTTCATTCATCATGGAAGTCTGATCATTTAAGTATTTGAATCTTCTCTTAAAATAAATTGCCTGTCTCATTTATGAGCTAGAACTAAAAATATAAACCAGAAAAATATTTTCCATATTTTGGTAATCTATAGGCTGAAAACATATTAGAAAATAAAAAGCATGTGACAAATGAATTGCTGTGCAAGATTGTCCAAACATAAAAACAGCTATTAAAATACTATTATATAGTTTAGTATTATAGGAGAAAATATCCTATTTATAAAAGCAGCATTACTAATAAAAAAAAATTTATTTTTCGATAGGCAGTTTTTATGCATAAACAAATGAAACAATTTATCTCAAACAATATATGGCAGAGATCAGATGGAAGATTAGTTATCTTTCCATTTTTTTTTTTTTTTTTTCCAAAAAAAGTGTAGAAAGTTAAAAGAGTGCAAAACTAGTTTCCATGCCCACCAACAATATTGCAAAATTCAAGTCAATTGAGAACTTTTTGCAGTAACTAAATGTATATATATATATATTTTAAAAAAAATGGGGATATTTATAAAATTATTATTAATTTAAAAATGAAATACAAAACTAAGCTTATTCTTTAAACCATATCATCTTTTAGAAAATGTGAACTAAAAACTGTTTTAGATAACATAGAAAAGAGTACAAGTGTGGTAATCATTTAGCTACACAGATTACAGAGTAATATTTTATTTTTAAAATTGCCCATAATTTTAAATTTTATGCAAAATCTAACAATGTTTTCTTAAAATCGGCAAAAATTTTTTAATTGCTGATATTTAGAAAAGTCATATACAAAAGTATGCATTTAAAAAAATTCCATACAAGTACTATTTTTGTATAGTTAATCTGTAATTTTGGTTTCTTTAACAGCAGCTACAAATAATCAATAGAAGGTGGCATATCTATTTCGGACAAAAAATACCTAAACATAGAATTTCAATACATTTCTGCAAAATGCTGACCTTTGAGTGAAGTAAAAATTTCTTCACACTTTTCCCTTGTACGAGGTTTAAAATCAGCACACATTTTTAAAGGAAATTATATGAAAAATATAAGAAAACATTATTATTAAGATAATTGACAAAGTAAAAAGAAGAAGAAATTTTAAATACCTTCTTATATTTTTTTCTGTTGTATTTAAATCGTACACTTACAATCTATCGGTTTCAAGTTGCAATTGACAATAAAATACAATTAAGATTATATTTAATTTCACTTCTTCTACAACAGTACTTTGCTTTTGAGAATCAAAAGTTATCTTGAACTAATAATACTTATCACTAGTATAAAATTATTTCGATATCTTATATTAACCCTCGATGATTTGCGTTGGTTATCATCTTTGTTGAATAAAGATGTCGAGTGCCTGAACGCGAAGCGTTCATCTACTCAATGGTATGTGAAGGCAGTAGGAAAGAAAAGTCATGATAAATAGATAATAGTAATCGTATGATGAGAGAAAAAAAGAAGAAAGTAAGAAAATGTAAATCATCGGTATGGAAACGTAACAAGAAATTTATGATCAGTAAATATGCGTTGAAGTAAAATATCTAAAAAGCGATAAGTGAGAAGGAAATTATGGTGGTTTGAGGCTTCGATTCCATTTAGAAGTAGAGAAAGGAAACTTGTATTTTCCATTCAATTGCGTAAATATAGTTTGTGCCTTGATGAGAGGATTTTCATGAGTAGCAATGATATTGAAGAAATTTCTAGAAAGTTTAGTAATATAGTTGTCAATAGAGTCAATTTTTAAATCTTGATGAATTGTAGAGTTGCAGACAAACCAAGGTGCTCCAGTGATAATACGAAGAAGTTTGTTTTGAATAATTTGTACAGATTTCTTGTTATATTGTGCAGCTAGACCCCAGATTGGGGCAGCATAGGTAAGGATAGGCCTGAGAACTTGTTTGTAGAGAAGAAGTTTGTTTGACAAAGTTAATTTAGAGAATTTATTAATGAATGGTAGAGTGAGATAAAATTTTTTCCAACATTTTTCTTTGATTTTTTGAATATGAGCTCGAAACGTAAGTTTATTGTCTATAATTAAGCTGAGATATTTAATATTAGTCGCCCATTCAATTTGTTGATCAAAAAGGGAGAGATTAATATATGGTTGTCTGGCGTATCCTTTTCGGAAAATGATAGCTTGAGATTTAGAGACATTAATTGCGATGCGCCATTTAGTTAGCCAATCCTCTAGGATATTCAGAAAATTTTGAAGAGTATTGATGACAAAGAATAGAAGCACCTTGGGCAAGAGCAACAGAATCGTCAGCAAATAGGCAAGTGGAAATGTTAGTGCACTGAGGAAAGTCATAGGTAAAAGATATTGTAGAGAATAGGACTTAGCACGTTTCCTTGAGGTGTACCAGCACAAATACGACCGATTTTGGAGAATTCCTTATGAAGTCGAACTTGAAAGGTTCTATTTTTAAGATAATTTGTAATGATAAGTGTGATCCAAGTTGGAAATTGAAGTTTGATCATTTTGTAGATCGGTCCATTGTGCCACAGTCGATCGAAAGCTTTTGACATCTAGAAAGACACCTCCTGTAAAAAATTTATAGTTATATCCTTCAGTGATGATATTGGTGACACGTAGAAGTTGATGACAAGTTGAGTGATGTTGACGGAATCCAAATTGTTCTGCTGGAATTATGGAATTTTTATCGCAAAAGAAGTATTATGTCTCACTAAGAGTTTTTCGTAAAGTTTTCCTACACAGCTAAGGAGACTGATGGGCCGATAATTTTTGAGGAAATTTCCTATCTTGGCCAGGTTTAGGAACATGAGGATATTTGCTTTTTTCCAGATAGAGGGAAGTAGTGATATTTAGTACAGCTGTTGTAGATTTTTGCAAGATGAGTAATGGCATTAAGGGGAGACACATTAAGTGAGAGTAATCGCAAGGTTCAGTGTTTTCTTGAAAGGAGAGTTCAAGGTTTTCAGCAAAAAAGAGTTCGCTTTATCAGAAGATGAGAATATAAGACCTGTGGATCCAACAGTGGAGGAATTTTGGGATATTTTTTGGTAAAATGTTTGTTAATTTTGATGAGAGAGAATTATCTTCTGATTTAGGCCTAATAAAAATTCATTCCATCTGTCCAAATATTGTCCAATTTGCATCTGTCCAAAATATTCCAATTGGTAGTTGTGATTATGCTATTGAGGAAGGGAGTAATGAGAGACTTCAACTATCACAGGGTTATGATCACTGGAAAGATCGTTGATAGAAGGAGCAGGCCCGGCGTTTAAATATTTAAGAAGTGCAATGTCAAGAGTACTATTGCAAGGACTGTGAAGGCAGAAATATTTGGGATCATTAGGAGCAATAACATTAAATGCAGTAAGATTTGTCCAATCGAAGAGAATAGAACCATTTATGTTGCTGCGTCCATTATTCCATGCAGGATGCTTGGAATTGAAGTCACCAAGTAGAAGTGCTTGTTGATTGGAGTTCGCTATTGTATCATGTTCTTGTGTGAGGAATCTACCAATTGAGGGCGATAAATGCTAGCAACAATAATTTTTAGGTTATTCTTGAGATTAATAACGATAGCAGAGTTTTCAAAGCTGGTTGTAGTAAAATGAATTTGATGATGATTAATATTTTTATGAATGCAGATAGCCGTGCCTCCTCCTCTGTGGGTAAGACGATCGGAACGATATATGATATAATTTGGAATTTTGAAGGAATCGCCTGGTCGAAGATGTGTTTCTAGGAGAGCAATTACATGAGGTTTATTTTCAGAAATAAAATTTTGTAATTCATTAATTTTCCTTTAAGACTATTGGAGTTCCATGTCACGCATAAGATAGAATTATTGGTCGATCTATTGAATGTTATTGACTGGTTGATTTTGAAGAGCATTTATTAAAACAGAAAGATTTGAAAGTACCCCAACTAATTGTTGCAGAATGAGTGGAATTGGAGGCGTTTCCGCGGAAGCCTGCAGAGTATTGGAAGAAGTAGTATGGTGAGAGGTCTGGGTAGGAAGAATTGGAAAGTCATCTGAAGAAGGAGGAAGAGTTGGAGAAGCCTTCTGATGAGCGGGAAGAGACAATTGGTTGGAGTTCTCAGGCTTCATTTGTTGTGCTTGTTTTTTTAAGTCTCTACGTCCAAGCGTTGACCTTCGGGGAGGAGCAGGAGTGAAATTAGCAGGGTTTTTAGGACAACCTGAGAAATTTGCAGTATGCTCTCAGAGCAAAGGACGCATTTGGGAGCTTCATCTGGCCTTTTGGTGCATTCTTTGGTGGCATGAGGTCCAGCACATTTGAGACATCGAGGGTCTCTTGTACAGAATTTGCTATGATGATAGAATTCTTGAAATTTATAGCATTGGCTGGGTCCTGATTTTCTTCTGAGTGGTTCAACTTTGACCCTAAAGTAATATAAGGTGGATAGGTCGAAAATTCTTTTGTTTTGTTCATTTTTGGTAGAACTATTAGGTACAGAGGTAGATTGCCGGTACCAGCACGATTACGAAGTGGAGTAATGAATTCAGGATGAAAGTTGAGAATTTGGAGTTCCTGCACGATGACATCAATTGGGAGATCTGAAGGCAGTCCGCGAATTACCACTTTAAGTTGCTTTTCTTGGGGCAATTCAAATGTATGACTTTTAAGTTTCAGGTGATCAATTTGCTTCCGTATGGATCTGTAGTCATCAGGTGTGGTTGGAAAAACTTTTTAATTTGCCTCCAGAAAGGCATCCTTCAATCTTTGAATTTGTAATCTGGTTGAAGTTCTTAAGAATTTCAGTAGAATTTTGTATGTTGTCTATTATAATTGGAGGAACATATTTAGTAGTATGGGGTGCAGGACAAGAAGAAGCTTTCGCACTCAATGAATGATGAAAATTGTTAATGCTAATATTAAGTTGATCAATTTCTTGAATAAAGTTAAACGCTGTCGGGTTAGTATTAGCGTCAATCAAATTAAGCATACTGGTTGATTGGTCAGCAGGGGGAGAGAGACATGGTTGTGCTGTTTGAGGAGAGCGAAACTCCCTCGACAATAGCCATAATAGAATAAAATAAACAAAAACCAAAGATTTAAAAAACTACTGACTAAAACAGAAAATAAATATGCACTTTACTGAGTAAAGGCAGTGAGAAACGCTCGTAGCTAAAAAAACCCGAACAATTCTGCGCCTATACAGTAAAATACAGAAGAAAAAAAAAAAAAAAAAGAATTCTAGAATTTAGCTACTCATTTCATACAACAAAATAATAACATAGAACCAAAAGAAATCAAATAGAGAAAGGTAATAAAGAGATTAAGACAGAATAAGAGGGGAAAAAAATCACATACCAATGAGGTGAAACATTAGAAAACAAACAGAACTGAGAGAGAGGAAAAAAATTTGCGTTGGTACTTTGGTACGTGCGTCACATGTACTACGGACTTCACGTTGAGTAGAAATGGTTAAGTGATACGAATTTCTCTTCTGTTAAAAATTCCAGTCCGCTAGAGGGCGCTCATGATCATTAGGGAAAAGAATCCCCCCCCCCGAAGATTTTAGGGAAGAATCCAGTCTTTTTTTTTTTTATATTAATTAATTTTTTTTTTTTATTTTATTTTTATATATTTAATATTTTAAAATCTATTTGGGTTGTGATGTTTTAATTATTAATCAAATGTTGCGGAATTTGATTAATCGGAAACTCAGCAGAGCTTGTTAGGCTTAGTTGTATACCCCAGGTATTGATAATTCCTAAATTATTCATTTGTAACTTGATTGTTGTTAATTATAAAGATTTGTGTTGTAAATCAATCATCGTTTCATTATTGCCTGTTTTTTCACATTTTATGAGTTAAGAATTCATATACTTCTATCATTCTAAATTTAGTGTAACTTACCTATTATGTTCTTGGTAGCTATATTGTAATACTGATGATTTCCATTTACCTATTGTAAAAATGATGTTATGCATATCATGAGGATAGGCATTGTTGCCATTCCTAATAAGTTTCTTATTTCCTGTATCACGTATTTCCCTTTTGAAACCTGGCAACTTCAATAAAAAAAAAGTGGATTTTGGTTTTGGTTCGTATTCTAATACGTAGTAATAACACAGAATGTTGAATCTGTTAAGATATTGTTTTTCATCAATAAGATGTACGTATTATATAAGTAAATCATGTACAAGGATTTATTCATCTGTATATAGCCTCATCATGTATCATCACTTCTTTCTTGTGTTGCATTAATAAACGTGTTTATAACCAAAGAAGTTACGTTTTCAGTCACAACATCTGGCGTCCGTGACAGGACCTTGTACTCTGCATTACGTAGTGAAACAGAAGTAAGCAAAGTTACGTATTGGAAATCCAGGTAATTTGTGGATTTTATTTTGCTTGGATTTTTATTGCTTCTGAGTTATATTTGTACGAACTGTTTATATTTCAACTAGTATAAGCGAACTGTATAAAAGAAGATATTTGTGTAGAGTATTTATGTTTATCTTGATTTATATTTACGATAGATAAAATGACTGAAAAAACGGAACAAGTAGAGACAGAGGCTAAATTAAAGGCTAAACAAGCAAAATTAGAGACTAAATTACGTAATGAAAGAACTAATTTACGATGTCTTTTACTGTATCGGCAAATATATTTGATGATATTCATCGTAAGGTTGATATAGAAAAGGACATTCATGTTCAGTATAATGAAATTAATGAGAAAGCCGAACGTCTATCTAAAGTTGATGAAGAAATCAAAGATTTGATCGATTTAACTGATGATACGGTGGAATCGTGCAGAGACAGATTTACGGAAACACGAGTTATATACGAGAAGTATTATAACCAACAAAATGAAACTTCCTCTGTAGTTTCCAATAAATGCACACCTGATAATTTGCAATTGCCAAAACTACGTCTAAAGAATATGATCTTATGCCTAGATCATGGGTTGCGTTTTGGGGACAATTTTGTCGTATTGACGAAGATGAAAGTATAAGAGTGGAAGATAAATTTCAGTACTTGCTGTTATCGTTAAAATCAAATACGAAAGCTCGTGATATTGTTGAAAGCTATCCACCATCTAAGGAAAATTATTCAAAAGTTATTGAACATTTGAAATCCCGATTTGGTAGGAAAGATTTATTAATTGAAGTTTACATCCGAGGTCTTTTGGCATTAGTCAACAGTAAGACGAACATAAAATTAAGTGATTTATACGATAAGCTTGGCTCCTATTTACGGGCATTAGAGACATTAGGTGTGACAACTTCCAATTATGCAGCAATGTTGTATCCTGTTGTTGAATCTTGTCTTCCAGTAGAAATTTTAAAAGCTTGGGATAGACATAGACTCAACAGAGAAGCAAAGAGGATTCTATTCTTACGACAGAGAAGGTTCTAGAAAATCTTATGTCTTTCTTGCGCCATGAAGTAGAAGGCGAAGAACATCGTGTTCTAGCTGAAACTGCATTTGGAAATGGGATAAAACGAAAGGACACCCATAAACCAGTGCACAAAGATGAACCTATTGCTGCAACTTTAATTGCAAATTCTTCTGCTGTGGAAAATAATTGTGTTTTCTGTGATCGTTCTCACCCAAGTCAAGAATGTCGGAAAATCTCAAACATGAATTATGATGATAGAAAGAAACAAGTTATGCTCGATGCTGTTTAGTTTTCCTTAAGCCTGGTCATATGGCCAAAAGTGCCATAGCAACGTTAGATGTCTGATTTGTGAACGGAGGCATTATGCATTACTTTGCCCTGATTTAAGAAAAGGTAATAGTTCTTTACTGAAGAGAAAAGTAGCTGATGAGGAAGCTAAGTCTACAGAAATTTTGTTAACAAATCATTCCTCGGAATATGAAATATATCTCAAAACAATCATCATCAGACTACGACACAGGGAAAAAGAAGTCTGTGTTCGAGCATTAATGGATGATGGATCACATCGATCCTGTATTAAAAAGAGTTTAGTTGCAGAGTTAAATCTTTCTCCCTCCGGAACAGAAGTGCTATCTCAAGGACTGTTTGGTGGTGGAATTTCACCTACTGCTGAGCATGGCAGATTTTCAGTACCTGTTGAAAGTTTGGATCGCAAATATTCGACATCAGTGGCTCTTCTTGATCAACCGAAGATTTGCTCAACTTTACCAAGAATACGTGATAAAACCTTACTTACCAAACTTGCTTCCCGAGGCATTGTATTGACTGATATTGGAAGAGATAAACCACCTATAAGAATTCTTCTAGGAGCTGATGTGCTTGGAAGCATTTTGACCGGAAGAATAGAGGTATTTGCCTCTGGTTTGTCGGCTGTAGAAACTTTTATTAGGTTGGACAATTTTAGGATTAGGAAAGAAAAAACAAGTGGTTAACATGGTCGCATTATCTTTGCAAAATTTTGAACTTCCAAAAATTTGGGATCTAGAAGTTTTGGACATAAAAGATCCAGTGGAAAGAAAAAAATAAGACCCTTTTGGAAAAAGAAACTCTGATCCATTTCAAGGAAACCATACGATTTCAAGAAGACCAACGATATGAAGTTGCATTACCTTGGTTGGCTGGTAACCCACCTGTTTATGGTAAGTATGATGTGGCTGAATCTAGACTACGCTCAGTTACAAAACGTCTAGTGAAAGAAAATATCTACGAAGTTTACGATGATGTTCTAAGGCAGTGGCAGAAAGAGGGTATAATAGAAACTATACCGGAGAATGAAATTTCGATGCCAGGCCATTGTCTTCCTCATAGACCCGTTATCAAATCATCAAGCCTTACAACTAAGGTTCGCCCAGTTTTTGATGCATCCTTCAAACAACCGGGATATTCTTCTCTAAACGAATGTTTAAGCGCTGGACCCAGCCTTTCAGAACAAATTTCTCCACTCCTCTTAAGATTTCGCACTAAAGCTATAGGAGTGATTACTGATATCAAACAAGCTTTTCTACAATTGAGTGTCAGACCTGAAGATAGTAATTTTTTGAGATTCTTGTGGTGGAATACCGAAGATCGGTCCAAATTGTAATTCTTTCGACATTGTAGAGTTGTCTTCGGAGTGACATCGAGTCCATTCCTCTTGAATGCTAGTATTCGTCATCATCTTGATTCAACCGAATATCAAATTGAATCTCTTCAAGCGACAGAAACTTAAGCGAGGTTTCTATGTGGACAATTTAACGATCAGCGTTGAAAACCAACAAGAATTGTTAAGAGTTTAAGGCACAAACGATGAAAATAATGAATGCAGCGTCATTTGAATTAAGATGTTGGGCTCATACAGGAACGAAACATTCAGAAATTCAAAATGTGCTTGGCCTGAAGTGGACACAGAAACCGACGAACTCTACTGTGTTAGTCCTGAAATAGATATGGGAATAAGTGACAATATTTCTAAAAGGAAATTACTTTCCATTGTAAATAGTATATATGACCCTATTGGTTTCACATCACCAGCGACTTTATTGCCAAAATTATTGCTTCAGGAAGCCTGGCGTAATAAATTGGATTGGGACGAGGAGTTGACTCTTGATATGCAACTACGCTATCGACGATGGGCTAAACATATTGCTCTCATTGAGAAATGGCGAATTCCTCGCAGGATATTGTACGGAAATTTCAAAAAGCTACTTTACACATATTTACTGATGCTTCAGCTCATGGGTATGCCTGCTGTTCTTTTCTACGATGTGAAGATGAAGGAGAGGTGAAAGTCTCATTGATTTCAGCAAAGGCTAGAGTAGCTCCTGTTCAGAGACCAACAATACCCAGATTAGAGCTTTTAGGAGCTAGAATTGCTTCGACAATATTAGAAGCTCTTGATTTGCCTTTGAAGACATATTTCTGAACAGATTCCATGATAGTTCTGGGATGGATTACTAATACAGAGCCTTGGAATACATTTGTGGGTAACAGAGTAAAGGAAATACGAGAACTCACAAAGGTTGAAGATTGGAGATTTGTTCCAGAAGATGTTAATCCAGCTGATTTACCTTCGCGATCATGTAATTGGTTTGAACTTTTACGAAGTAAATGGTGGGAGGGCCCAAAATATCTCTACGAACCTCCAGAATTTTGTCCTTATACTGAGATAACTCTTCCTGAAGAAGCAATGAAAGAACGACGAAAGTCTGTTGTTGTGAATCTTAATATTGATACCAAAGAACATTTTGGAAACAGACTTCTATACTTTTCGAGTTATCCAAGAATTATACGCATGATAGCTTGGATATTGAGATTTTGCCAGAATATTAGGGTAAATTCTCACAAGCTGACAAAAGAGCTGTCATACGAAGAAATTCAAAGTGCCGAAGAAGCTCTGATACGAATAATACAATCAGAATGGCCAACTGATATTCAGGAGAAATACGCCCAAACAATAGTTTTACGAAGAAAATAAGATATTGAAGGTAAAATCCAGGCTTATATTAGAGAAGATCCGGAAGATTTTGTGCGACCTACCGTTTTACCAGATCATCCCATTGTGAGAAGATTTATTAATTACGTTCATCAGAAACTTCAACATGCTGGCGTGCAAACTACTCTATCTCATCTACGTGAACGTTTTTGGATTCCTCGGGATTGGAGGATTGTCAGAGAAGTTTTACAAAAAGTGTGTCACGTGCAAGAGATATACATTAAGGCCTATGGTACCAGACGGTCCAGCTCCTCTTCCTGCTAATAGAATTAATCGTGTTGCTGCATTTGAAGTGACTGGCACTGATCTTACAGGTCCTGTTCTTTTAAAAGGAGGTCAGAAAGCTTGGATAGTGATATTTACATGCGCAGTTTACCGTGCTATTCACTTAGAATTAGTGGCATCTCTATCTACTGAAGCTTTCTTGCAAGCTATGAGGAGATTTTTGCGAGAAGAGGACGTTGTTATGTATACAGATAACGGAACTAATTTTTTGGGAACAAGAGCTCTTAATACACTCAACTGGCAAGCAATTATTGCTGAATGTGCCATTCAAAAGATAAAATGGCATTTCAGTCCCCCAACCGCGCCATGGTACGGAGGTTGGTGGGAAAGAATGATCCGCACTATCAAACAACTTTTAAGAAAAGTTTTATGTCGTGCTTGTGTATCTTACGAGGAAATGGTGACTGTGCTGTGCGAATGTGAAAGCATCGTTAATGGACGTCCACTTACTTATATTTACGATGATCCCAATGAGTTGAGAGCTATCAAACCTTCAGACTTCATCCAAGACATAAAAGGCAATGAAACTATGGACTTGGACATTGTAGACGCTAAACATCTACGTAAACGTATTCGTTATCTGCAAAACCTACGCTATCAACTACGTCAACGATTTCAGAAGGAATATTTATCAGAGCTTATTCGGTGTCCACAGTCATTTTCAAAACGACGTAATTTGTCCCCAGGAGATATTGTTCTCGTAGGCCCAGACAACACAAAACGGTTAACTGGCCTTTGGGGCGTATCATCGAATTGTTTAAAGGCAAAGACAACGTCGAAAGAGTGGCGAGATTGCGTGTGGTTAAAGGAGAAATTATCCGTCCTATCCAAAGGATATATATATCCTTTGGAATTGAGCTCTTCAGAGATTCTCAATGATGTGCCTGTAAGAGTTAAAGATTCTTCCGATACTTCTGATAACGACAATCAGCATACTGTGCTCATTCGAAAATCTTTGAACCCGAGGATCTCCCTAAAGAACAATTAGAAACTTTAAAGAGATCACGATTTGGTCGACAAATTGTTCCTGTGAAAGGATTGGACTTATAGACTGAACTAATGAATTTAATTTCAGTGAAATGGAGAATTTTATATTAGTTATTCATTAATAATTACTACTTAAGTTTTTCTAATATTATGTTTTCATTACTACTGCATATATATAAATGTATTGTTTTCATTTTTTTTGTATTGCTCTACGCAAAATATGCCTGCAATACAAAAGGTGGGAGGATGTTGCCACTCCTAATAAGTTTCTTATTTCCTGTATCACGTATTTCACTTTTGAAACCTGGCAACTTCAATAAAAAAAAAGTGGATTTTGGTTTTGGTTCGTATTCTAATACCTAGTAATAACACAGAATGTTGAATCTGTTAAGATATTGTTTTTCATCAATAAGATGTACGTATTATATAAGTAAATCATGTACAATGATTTATTCATCTGTATATAGCCTCCTCATGTATCATCACTTCTTTCTTGTGTTGCATTAATAAACGTGTTTTATAACCAAAGAAGAAGTTACATTTTTCAGTCACAACAGGCATATTGTTTTAAGGTTGAGAGGAATCTGCTTTATGAAATATATTTTTAAAAACGAGTTCTTCATTAGAGTATGTATCTCATTAGTAACATATATGTTTCATAATCTTATTTATGTAACTTTATTAATTTAACCTGTAGATTAATAATTTGAAATACTGTAAAGAATTTGGTGCTTTTGCATTATATAGATACATTTATTCACTGAATATTAAGGTTGTAAAATCATTGCCAATCATAAAACAAAAAACATTTGTTTGTTTGCTTAAAGAGAGTACATTTCTAAGAGCCAACGGCCATACCATGCTGAATATAACGATTCTCATTAGATCACCGAAGTCAAGTCAGTTGGGGGAGAGGGGGAGGAATGAGGCACCAATGCCTTAAAGGCTTATAAAAGAAAGATAAAATGGTGTGGCAGATACTAAGATAAAAAAAGGGTGTGGCAGATATTAAAGAGATAACATAAGCATAATACCAATGTGAGGGAAATGACTTGAAAACGGATTAAAAACCGGCACACGCAGCATGGTACCCGTAAATTAACTACCCGTAGATTAAGATGCAAGTCGCCAGCTATGAGTGCAGGAAGGCATGTTTAACTTTATAAAACAAATTCAAATACAGACAAAAAGAGATCACATGCAGGTGATTGGGATATAAAAGAATAATAATGATATATAATAATAGATAATAGTAATAATATGCAAACAAATAAGTAAACACAAAACAAAGTACAGTAGGGTTAAATAGGATACAAAAATAAGTAAAATAAAATAAGGTGAGTTGAGTAGCAAATCTGTAGGCAACAGGAGTGTAGCAGTAGTGAATAGTAGTGGCTGAAGTTCATCTGGAGATTTGCATGAGACAAATAAGACAGGATGAGGTAGAGGATGTAGGGTTGAAATGGCTGTGACTGGTACATAGGTGGATGACAGGGTTATTGGAGTGAGTGGGTTGAAGAGAGTGATGTGCGATGAGGTTGAAGGTGGCTTATTTCAGTGGTTATTGTAGGGTGAGTGGTAAAAGATGAAGTTGGAAAAGTCAGTTATAATCAGTGGATGTAGGTAGCAATGTAATGTCAGAACATATTCATGATGAATATTGAAGGGTCTTAGAGGAGTGAGAAGGGAACAGAAAGATGAATATTGCAAGACTGAGGTTGAGCATGGTAACAGACAGATTATGGGGGAAAATGTAATAAAATAAAATAAGATAACCAATTAGGATGCTAGAATTTGAATAAAATAAGGGGGTGGTAGTAAATAAGTACACAAAGTAAAAACAGGATAAACAATGAACAAAATGCATAATTACTAAAAGGAGTTAAAATGAAAAATTTAAGAAAATGAATTAATATAAGGTATTGCATTAAATAAATGAATGAGTTAATTGGTAAAAGAAAAATTAAGCATAAATGCATGGTAAATTAAATCAAAGATTATTGAATGGTGACACAGAAAAACAAGTAAATAAAGTAAGTATAAAATAATAAAGTAAAAATAAAATGAATAAAATAAATAATATAAAATAATTTAAATAGATTAAATGAGCAATGAAAAACGATCACATACATGTAACACAATAAATATAATACAAGAGTTAGAAAAAAAAGGAGTCGACTGCATGATGATGATGAATGAAGTGGTATATGGGGATGTGAAGCAACAAGGACTATAATCCCCTAATCACTATATATATGAACAGTTAGTTTTTCTTTATTTTTAATATGTCACTCTCCACAACGCTCTACGATCGTGTTAGACCGGGACCTACGGTTTAAAGTGGATTCCGAACCACTACAAACATCCATGGCACCGCCGGGACTCGAACACGAAACCTGTGGTACCGAGCGCCAGAGAGCTAGCCACTCGGCCATTCAGGCCCTGAGTTGACTGCAGTTTGCAAGAGCAAATCAGCAATGAAAATCGACACAAACCTTCTAGTGCCGCCATCTGTTGTTGGTAACAGGAGTGCGTCCCGGAGTGAAAAAAAGTTTAAAAATAAAATAAAATAGTAAAAAAAAAAAAAACAATGAACAAGAAAAATACACAATGAGAAAAATCAATCGAATAAATAAATAAAATAAAACGTGCGAAAAGAAGTGAGTAAGGTGTAAAAATAGTGTTATGTTTCGTGGCCAGGATCGAACCGACTACCCTCGGGTTATCAGTCGGATACTAAGACCACTATACTAAATTGGCCAGAGGTTAAGGTATGTGAATAGTGAATGGAGGCGGCTGTGAGCAGTGGAATGTAAACAAAAGGGTGAGGAGCAATGAAAAAGTGAATTTTTAGCTGTTGAGAATAGCTTTTGGCCATTTTTATTGATGATGTCAGTAAAATCATAAATCTGCAAGAGAGAGTTGTTAATATTTGGGATGTTAGTATAGAATTTATCAGCAAGATGCTTAAAGAAGTGACTAATGTGTGGAATTTCAAGCTCTTTGGCTATCTGTTCATTCCTGAAATACCAGGGCTATCGCTGATGTGTCTAAGTGTTTTTGTCTGAGAATGAATCTTGTTATTGTGAGTAGGGGCAGCATAGGCCCAAATTGGAGCAGCAAAAGAAAGAATTGGTTTGAGCATGCTTTTGTAAAGAAAAGCTTACTATTAAGATCAATATGTGAGTTTCTGAAGAATAGTGGATAAAGAATGGATTTAGCAGATCTGATTTTTGGATGTTGTTAGTAACATGCTGATGCCAGGTTAGTCTTTTATCTAGTGTGACACCAAGGTAGTTTATAGTGTTTGACCATGGGATGTTATTGTTGAGGAGAGAAAGTGGTGTTGCTTGTTTACGCTTAAAGCCAAACATGACAGCTACACACTTCTCTGTGTTTATCTTGATTTTCCACTGGTTAAGCCAGTATTCTAGTGTTGTAATATATGTTTGGATGTTGGTTTTTGGCTTCCTGTGTTGGCTTGAGAAAAAAATGGCTGTGTCATCTGCATAAATAAACTTGCTAATGAAGTCATTTTTAGGGATGTCTGAAATATAGATGTTATGGAGAACTGGTCCCAGAAGAGATCCTTGAGGAATACCTGCTTGAATGGCATGTGGCGAGGAAAATTGTTTACTAATTCTTGTGACAAAATGTCTATCAGTGAGGTAATGGAAGAGGATGTTAATGGTCATTAGGAAAGTTATAGTTAATTAGTTTGTAGAGAAGACCATCAATCCAGACCTTGTCAAATGTTTTGCAACGTCCAAAAAAAGAGCGAAGCAGTTGCATGACGGTTACTGAAGCCTTCAGAGATGGTTTCGATGGCACGAAGAAGTTGAGAGCTGTTTGGTGAAGCCAAATTGATCAATATTCATAATGGAATTTTTATTAACATGCAGGTTAATATGAAGAAGGATAAAGTATTCATAGATTTTGGAAAACTGGAAGCAGACTGATAGGTCTGTAGTTTTCTGGAATTTTGGGGTCTTTTCCAGCCCCTTGAAGACAGGAACTATTACTGAAGTTTTCCAAATAGAGGGAAAGTAGTTTAATTGAAAAAGATGGTTAATAATATTGTAAATAATGTTAAGGGGAGATGTTTTCAGCATTTTGTTAGTTGGATTTTCAATGCCAGGAGCTTTATTGTTATTAAGATGTTTAATAAAATCAATGATCTCAATTGGTGTGAAGGTAATAGAGGAGTTAGTGGAGGTATTAGCATTATTATTGATATATCTATTGAAAACATTTGAGACAAGCTGTTCAGTGGGAGAATGATGGATATTATTGGGGGTAAATTGGTTTTGGTAGTGGTTAGCAAGGGTGTTGGCCTTATCAGTGTTAGTATAAGCTAGGTTATTATTGTTATTTAGAAGAGGGGAAGAGAGATTTCTGGAGTAATAATTTTGCGGTTGTGGAGGTGTTAGTAGTGAAGCATAAAATACTGTTGGGTTAGAGAATGTAGAAGTAAATGTTTTGGGTTGGTTAGTGGTAGTAGCAGGTTTGGGGAAATTTTGGGCATCCTCTATAAGAAGCTGGATGTGGTCCCCTTGCAATTGGTGCAGACTAGGTTGTCCATTTTGGTAGTGTGTGAACATTCACCGTTGAGATGGGGTGCCTGCACATTTCACGCATCTAGCTGGTAACCTGCAGTTTACACTAGAATGACCAAAAAGGTTGGCATCTATGGCATTGGCCGATGGTCCCTGTGGTGTTATATTTCTCTATTTTGATTTTGGTGTAGAGAAGGCTGTCTAAGTTCCGTTTTTTTCTGCATCTGGTGTTGATTCTGGTTGGATTTGAAAGAGTGGCATTGGGGATCTCTCCTGGTCCCTCTTCCTCGGTAGAAAAACATTTAGGATGTTGAAACTTTTTCTACCGAGTGAAGTTTTGATGAGTTCTGGGTCAGTGTTGATGGGTAGTCCTCTGATTACATTTAATGGGTCTAAGCCCTTTAGGTGTTATGATGTAGTAGGTTATGTTATTGTTATCGAGATATTTGGTGATGGTCGTGTGGTGTTCTTCCGTGTCAGGCTCTATTTTGAGATAACTGGCGGTGTGCTTTGCAGTTAATAGTTATTTTAAGGTCGTTGTTTAGTTTTTCATGAAAGTGATGGTGTCAGTGGGTTTAGAAATAATTATTGGTCTGACGTTGATTTGAATTGGTTGGTGTCACAGTAGAGGGGGTTAGTTTGGACAGTTACGGTGGGTTTTTGTTTGGCGGGTTGATTAGATTTTGTATGGCCATAGTGCCAATGTTGGTGGCGAGTTCATCGTCAGTTTCTAAATCTGAAAGAGTGGCAATTGAATTAGTAGTTTTGATTTTCTGATTAACAGAAATGGAAGGGGTGGCAGTCGACTTCCTTTTTCTTGGTTTAACAGTTAGGCAGGGGGTGGCAACTTTAAATGGGATTCTAGCATCGAATATAAGGGGATGATTCCAAGTAGGGCGCCGATGGATGTCTTGGCGTGATTCCCCGTTCCCCCTCCCTCCCTCGATGGTTGCTCGCCAAGTAGGTTTTGACCCCTCCCCCTCCATAGGATGGGTAAGCGGGGAAAGGAAAGTTCTGGGAAAAGAGATAAGGAAAAAAATAAAGGATGACTTACCCTTTTAGATGGTGACACTCACATAATCCAACCGGATATAGACGGTGACGTCATTCAAAAGGACGAAATATGTGAACAACTTGGAAAAGTAGCTGAAAAGAATTTGAAATGAAATGGTGGTGCGTCAGTTACCGCTACGTTTAAACGTGGCGGCATCCAGGCCTGGGGAACGTGGACCCCCCCCACCAACAGGCCCAACATTTATTTACAACTTTCAAATTTACAAAATACATAAAAATACAAAATATGAAAGATACAGTTAGTCAAATTTACAAAATACTTAAAAATACAAAAATATGAAAGATACAGTTAGTCAAATTAAACAATAAATAGTTCAATAATGAAATGTCCTTGGCTATTTGAGCTAAAATGTCTTTGTCTATTTGTCCTAAAATGTCCTTGGCTATTTGTCCTAAAACGTCCTTCTAGGAAAACTTCTACAAGCCTTCATCTGTCCGTATTTTTTTGGCTGGGCCTAAAATGAAAAGAAATACAAGTTAGCTACCTTTGAGTAGATTTAAAATTAAATTATTATATGAAATTTAAATTAAATTTTTACGGTGGTGATTTCCTCCCAATCAAGATCTAAAACATCATCTTCCATTCCATCCTCCTCTAAATCTGACCATTCGGTTACTTCAGAGTCATCGTCGTCTGAAAAGGAATATAGTATATTTAGAATCTGGTTAAAAGCTGTTGTGGTTTGAAAAGATACCAGAAGAAAATAAAATTATTACTGACTTTTGTAATTTGTCATCAGACGTTCGATACCAACATCTTCTGGAAGTACTTTTTATCAATCTGTATCATTTCCAGGCCGGATTTCAAGCATCCAGGGTAAACTTCTTTTTACATCTTGTATAAACTGCCATATCTGCGCCCCTAAATTCTTTTGCCCATATGATCAAGCCGGGTTCTTCGGTAATAGTGCGTAGCCATATATTGCCGAAGCATTTTCTGAGTTTTCTGTAGACAATGGCCTTCTTTAAGTGCTTGTTTTCATTCTCAAGGGGGATTTATGGTGTTATTTTTGTCAACGAACTCTCCCTTGGAATGATTTTTGTTTTATGCACAACACCTTTAATTAATTGGTCTATTTTCTTGTATTGCCCGGCTTCATCGGTACAGATTACAGCAGTTTCCGGATGAACGTACTTCTTGACAAGAGGCTACAAATCCCTCTTTTTTTCCCATCTACTAAGAAAAAAAGGCCCTCGCGATCTTGCTTATAGAAAAGTATAAAAAAATTAATCAGTAACT
This sequence comes from Caerostris extrusa, assembly GCA_021605095.1. NCBI lineage: Eukaryota > Metazoa > Arthropoda > Arachnida > Araneae > Araneidae > Caerostris > Caerostris extrusa. The sequence continues at coordinate 4,098 of BPLR01019195.1, read as the reverse complement.
GTTATTTTGCAATTAATATTTAAAAATTTAAAATTTTATTTATTAAATAACTCACTTGCAGAATATTCCAAACACTGTTTGTGTCATGGATGCTGTAATCCGGCCTCTATTGTACTTCCGTTTTGTCAGGAAGGTTTCATCCAGTAAGATGGTTTTACCTAAAAATAATGAGCAAATTTAATATGGACGAACATATGTAAATTCGATGTCAATTTACGATCAATCGAATAATTTAATTACCTGGACCTCCCAGTTGCTTCGAGTGGTGTGAAGCAAAAACTTCTGCAATTTCTCTGAAGTAACTATAATAATCTCCAACGGATTCACTGGAGATAGTTGGTTCGTTACGTATTTGCCTCCAATTCATTATGGTATTATGTACATCAGTTACTTGCATTTTTTAACAAATGCAAATAACATCATCAAAACGTCACGAAACGGCAATTTGCTATTTTCCATAATGGTATTTTTTAGTGGACTTACCGTTCCGTAACATTTTTTTTTGCTACGTTCAGAGCAGACGTAACGAAAACCCAATTTCCTGGAAGGCATCTTCTGGCTTTTGGTTTCAGATCCGCATAAAGGACAAGCAGGGCATGGTGACAGATAAGTTGGAATTAAACCCACTTCCTTCATGAACTTTATTGCAGTTTCCTCCGTGGCAAGGATGAGGTACCACGTAATGATGTTGAAGCCTTGTAGAGCTGGATGCATTCTAGTGTATTAAATAACAGGAATTAATCAATTTTGAAATTAAATGCACTGAAAGGATTAACTCAATTAAAAAATTAAATAACGCTTAATTTGAGTATAAAAGTTGACAAATATAAACTGAATGAATAAAATAGCGATATTAAGTTTCATTTAATTCAAAAGGATGAAATTAAATATTATAACATTATTTAGGAAAAAATAACAAAAATGAAAAGTATTTTTTACATATAATTACTTTCCAGTAGTAGATTTACTGAAACGTTACATGCATGATATATACCTCATAATTGCAAATTAAATAATAAAAAGAAATAGAAAACTAAGACATGATACGTTTTCTAGCATTTAGAGATAATGAAATAATAGGTATTTTAGAATTACATAGCTTATCTTAATAGATGATAGAGGATAGAAAATGTCAATTGGCAATTTAATTTTATGTAACGAAGTTTAACTTTGTGCAACTAAGTTTAAAATAATTAAAATTATTTAAATTAAAATAATTAATTAAAATTAAAACTAATTAATAAATAAAATGTATATTAGGGGGTACTAAACTCACTTGGTCTGTGGATTATTCAACAAGAAAGGAAAAGAGCTACAGAAAAACGCACTTTCCTTATAAGAGCTCAAAAGAGAATGAACACTTGACCAATTTCAAGTTGTGACCTATGCGACCCCACCCCATGACGGCGACAGTGCCAGCGGCGAGTGGGGTTCTTCTCTGACAAAAAGGCAACGGGAGTTTCTGGGAATCTGAAATTCCCCGTACCCTCCCGGTTACTTAAGTAGAAATAGTATAAATTACTTAATGATATTTGCAGAAAAGAAATTAAAAATCAGAAATCTTATTGTTAGTAATTGAGATATTTGAGAATAAGCCATAGCTCAGAAGTATGAAAGGAGTAGTTGACGAAAAAATGAAAACTTTGCACGATGCTTGGGAATTATTCTGCAAGATTCAAAGAATCAGAGTCCATAAAACTCACAGAAATAGGTAAAGGCGTCGAGAGAGGAAAAGAGCAAGAGATCCCAGAGCGGACGATATACTAATTGCCTTTAAGAAAAATTTGAAATAAGTAATGCGGCCGATCTTTACAAACGAACTAAACCAAGAATTTGGAAAAAGGAAACTATGTCATACAAGTAAGGAAGCCGGGGAAAAAATAAGTAAACCTATATAAAGAACATAATACTTCTGAAAGACAATAAATAACTCACAATAACAGATTGATCCCATTTATTCCAAAAGACACTAAGAAAAAAAAATTTAATTATTTATATATTTTAACTATTGTGAATTACCCTTCAACTAAGCGATAAGCAACCTCACCATTGCCTTGTGCAAAGCAAACAACTCAAAAATAGCTACCGAATTTCATCTACCACAAACGCGACCCATTTTTTATTATTGTAGACACTATTAGCAAAAGAGGCCACATTTATGGAAAGACAGCTCTTGGTTTTTGCATCACGATAACTCTCACACTGCATTGATTCTTCGTGACTTTTTCCATATCGTTCCACAACCACCGTTTTCACCTGATTTAGCACCGTACGACTGCCGCCTATTCCCTAAACCAGGGATGGGCAAAACTACGGCCCGCGAGCCAACGAAACGGTTCTATCCGGCCCACGGAAAGAATTTTAATTTGCCGGTACTAGGCAAATAAAAAGAAATATATATTGTATATCCATCTCTTTTTCTACTTTGATTAAATATTTTTTTTTTTTCCTATTTTCCAAAAGGACTTATGATCTTTTACTTTCTCTATTTTTGTTCTACAAAAATAAATCGACGGAAATAGCAAGCACAGACAGCTTTCAATCGGTAAAGTGTTAAAAGCGGAAGTTCTTTGTTAGTTAACGCCAACAAGCGTTATCTCTGTATCGGGGAGTAGACATATGTGAATCCAATATAGGTGAATTAGACCTCACATGTGACAGACTGCGCATTTTAAGCTCCAGCCAGCGTCTTTTCTTTAGGCGAGAGTTCTAATATTATTGATTGCGAATGGGGCCTGAATGGCCGAGTGGCTGGCTCGCTCGGTACCACAGGTTTCGGGTTCGAGTCCCGGCGGTGCCACGGATGTTTGTAGTGGTTCGGAATCCACTTTAAACTGTAGGTCCCGGTCTGTTTAGCCCTCGTGCGCATAAGATGACCGTAAAGAGACAAATCAAACTTATTGATTGCGTATGGAAAAAGATTGAGGACGTATAGCATCATTGTGAATAGTGGTGAAATTACTAAAAGTATAGCGTAGCTAGTGCTTGTTTGGGTTATTCGTGAAATATTTCAAAAATAAGATATATATATATTATTGGTTAATAATGTTATAAATATTAAAGTAATAATAAATGGTTATTAATATTATAAATATTTTTAAAATTTTAGAAAAATTTATCTTGGCCCGCCATGCATTTTTTTCTCCGATTTTTGGGCTGCGACCGAAAAAGTATGGCCATCCATACCCTAAATTCAAATGACCACTCCAGGGACACCGTTTTTGAGACGCTTGAGGAGATTCAATGTGAATCGGTGCGCATTTTGAAGGCCATCTCTGCCTATGAATTTTTAGCATGCATTGAGGATTGGAAAAAAAGTTGTCATAAGTGCAATGTGTCCGGAGGGTATTACTTTGAAGGCGATGAAATAAATTTGCAAGAATAAAAGAAAGAGTTTTTGAAAAAATTAAAATTGGTCTAACTTTTTGGGAACAGTAGTAATGTTTTTTATAATATGCATATAATTAATTTTGTATGTATAATCAACACTATTTTCATGTCTTTTTTCAATAATGTGTGTATTTATTTTTAACATATTATATACTCATTTGGGGGACTGAATGGCCGAGTGGCTAGCGCTCTGGTGCTCGGTGCCACAGGTAAATTTTTCTAAAAATCTATCAGATTGCACGGACTGAAGAAAATCTCGAAAATGCCTGTGAGTAAGCCCACGAGATCGAAAAGTATTCACAAGCTTCACGACTGCATCAAGCACAGGTTTCATATTCAATGCAGATTTACACAGAGCATCTTGATGTATAACACAATGTAGTAGAATAATGTAGAAAAACAACGTTGTTCCGGATAGTTTTGATTAAAAAGTCCAAGACATAAAGATTTTTTTCTTGTCATATCTGGTGTTCCATCGGCCGTAATATTACATATATTTGTTATAGGCACTTTCAAAGTTAAAAGTCCTTCCAGAAATTCACGAAAAATATCACATCCGTTGTAGTTTCCTTTAAAGAACGCATGCATGCCAGTTCCTCGGTAATTTCAAAGTTCTCATCAACGCCTCTTATAAATAATGTTAATTGAGCAGTATCATTTATATCAGTGCTTTCATCCATAGCTATGGAGCAAAATTTAAACTGCCAA